>RCUC01124982.1:0-104745 GCA_003697995.1 Taxidea taxus jeffersonii | reverse complement strand
GTAGTGATTCTCAGGTGTCTTTGCCCCAGGCGGAGTTGCACCGCCCTTACCAGGGGCCGGGCTAAGTAATCCTCTCAGGTTTGCTTTCAGGAGCTTTTGTTCCCTGAATGCGCTTTCTGTAGAGTTCTGGAGGACGGGAATGACTATGGCGGCCTCCCAATCTCCGGTTCAGAGGAGCCGAGAGCTAGGGGCCCCAGTCTTCAGTGCGCCTTCAGAGAAAAGCGTTTAATCCCTCCAGTCTCCCTAGCCCACGTTTGCACCGGAGAGTGCGCGCGCGCGTCCGGCCGCAGACACCGCGCGCCCGCAGACACCGCAGGCCCGCAGACCCTGCGGGCCGCCGACACCGCGGGCCCGCCGACACTGCGCGCACCCGCAGACCGCGCTCAGAGAAAATCGTGCCTAAGGAGTCCCGTCTCACTGGCTTCTGGGAGCTCCGAGCTCACCCAGCCTGTGACCAAGCGTCTCTGTCTCTGGCAGACTCCCACCTGGAGTCTCCGAACCCCGTAGATCCCTGAGCTCTCCCGGGTCGGAGTCTCCCCAGATCTTGTGGGGACCCCTCGCACAGAGCACCGGCCCGTGTCACAGACCACTAGGAAATCTCGGCTCTGTCTCCGCAACCGACTTCCCCGCTCTAATACCTGTGAGCTCTGCGACACTCAGACACCCCCGATCCTTCTGTGACCCCGTGGGACCTGAGTCCACGTTGTCCCCGTGAGGTCTTCACCCCAGTTTAGCCTCTGGAGTGATGTCCCTCCGTGGAGCCGACTTTTAAAAGTTCTGATTTTGTGCTCCGCCGCTTGCCGGGAGCCGGCCCCTCCCCCTGGGGTCTATCTTCCCGTCGCGTTGGATTCACTTCTCCGCTGGTCCTACCTTTCAGAAAGTGGTCGATTTTCTGTTCCTAGAATTGTCGTTTTTCTTCTCTTCGATCTCCTGTTGGATTTGTAGGTTTTCGGAATGGTTTGATAGGCTATCTAGCTGATCTCCTGCTGGCTGATGTCGTCTCAGCCTCCTACTTCTCCGCCATCTTGACTCCTGGTACCCAGATATTTTGTCAAACATTGTTCTGGTTGTGGCTTTGAGGATGTTTGTGGCTGAGATTAACATTTAAATCAGTAAACTGAGTAAAACAGATTGCTGTCCTGAATATGGGTGGGTCTCATCTAATCAGTTGAAGGCATGATTAACACAGAAAGGCTGATGGATGGTCCCCCGAGTAAAGGTGAATTTTTTCTGCCTGATGTCCTTCAAACCAAGACACTGAATTTTTTTCCTGCTTTCAAACTTAAGCCAAAACCTTGGATTTTCCTGTGTCTTAAGCCTGCTAGCCTTGGGACAGGAACTACATGATTGATTCTCCTGAATCATCAACTTGTTGACTCACCCTACTGTCTTGGGATTTATCCACCTCCACAATTTCATGAGCCAATTCCTTATAAGAAATATCTTTATATATTTCTCTTACTGGTTCTGTACTTATTTACTGAGGGAATAGATTATAATAACAGCCAAAAGAGTCACCAATTCAAATTTTTCTTTTCTGCATATAAATACCTAGTTTGAGTGAGTCACTTGCTGATCTGTCATTACTCTCATCCCTACATTTTAATCCCCCATTATTTGATTAATATTGCTGCAATCTTGGAATATTGATAAATAATGAAAATAGCTAATAAAAGTTTTTAAAGATTACCAATGTATCCCACCATTCAATCTAAAAGCTATATCCATTGATTTATTTAGTCCTGGTAATAATTATATGTAGTAAATATTAGTGTTATCCTAGAAAAAAGCAATTATACCTTGTGAGACATCTTCTTTATGCCAGCTCCTATGCTATGCATTTTATATAAATTATTACATTAAAATTTTGATATAAACCCACAAGTTACAGATTTAACACTGTCATTCAGTAATTTTAATAATCTGTTCAAGTTCAACAATGTGGGAGATGTCAGTCTGAAACTCATGTGTCCATGTAAATCCAAGATTTTCCCTCCAGTATTCTTACTGGGTTAAGGCTAAGATTTGACCCATGGTAGAAATATGCATTTTCTTTTCACCTAAGTAAGCACTATGGAGCTTAGTCTTTAGAGACCATGACTACACTTGTTAGACCTATTTCAAGGTCTGTCCAGACAGAACACTGTGAGATTGTCTGAGGTTCAGTACACTTAAAGTACTGGGTGAGCGCTTATCAGAAGGGATTAATAAATAACAAAGCCTGAGAACATGGAGATTTTAACAAGCAATAGTCTTAAAAATTCAAAAGAAAATGGAACTTGAGCTACAACCAACATGAATGTAAAGCATGTGTGAAAAAGAAACACATGTTCAGACCTGAAAATCTGCCATTCCATGAGATCCTCCCTTAGCTTTTCTCTCTCTCGAGGATACTCTGGGTTTATTTATTGCTTCTGAACCACTACAGAAAGTCTCCCAGCTCTAAGTTGAGTCATGATCCTTAATAACATAGTGACATGTCTATTGGATTATATTTCATCAACGTACAATTCTATCCATTGTGTACTTTGTCCAATCCTCCAATATATCCGATGATGTGTTTTCCTATCTAATTATGTTTCCAAATATTAGCAGAGATAGAATTGTCTACATCCCTAGGAAAAGACAAGCTCTCATACTATTCTGAGTCCTTTTTAAAGGAACAGCCCTGAGCATTTTGCCCTAAGGCATTTTCATCGTGTGTTGCCTGCTCAATGACACAGGACCTTTGTAGGCAGAAAATATGCATTGTCAGTAAGGGCCACACATTCACTTGTTACCACCTGGATTCTAGTTTAGAGAACATATTCCTGTTCCTGCTCCTTCTGAGTTAGAAAGTTTTGTGGATGCGTCAACGGAATGGGCCAACCACTGTGTGTTTCTTCCCCTGTATCTAGGCTTTCAAACTGGATTTAATGACCCAACCACTTACATTGTTTTATTATAAAATAATTTCTAAATAGAGTCTGTTTTTCTTTTAAAGTTCTTCTAAAGAATAGAGGTTTGCCTTGAATTATTTCTCAGCACTTTAAATTGTTCAGTATGTAAACTAAAATGGACATGGAATATAAGACACTGAAGCTACTGTTTTTCAGAGACCTTCAAGTGTTGTGTATGAGGGTAATAATAATGGTTGGTATGAGCCTATGTGAAGATCTCAAAACACTTTTACATTCCTTTTACTAATACTATCCCAATTTTGCTGAATTACTATCTTTACTAGTTGTTTTTGAATCCACTTGATGCACACATATCAATTATTAAAATGTAGAATAGTCTAATTTGGTATCGTTTCTGGAGATCTGAAAGAGATACTCATGCTCCTATAAAGAAAAAAATCTGAAAATGCCTTCTTCTCTTTTCTGGGGACAAGTATAGAGAAGTCTGGAGATATCCTCTGAAGCTAATAACCATTTCCCTCTAATGATCATACTATTTGATGAAGGTGAAAAATAATTCTGAGTTTTCACTTACTTTCATGCTATCTACATAAGCTTTGAATATATATTCAATGCATGATTATGGTTAGAAATGCTTTCAAAACTATTCTTGAAGAGAAAAATTCAATATAGCTCTAGCATCAGGACAGATGATATAAGCTTAAGACTATGAATAAATTACTTTCAAAATAATATGCTACCCTATGCCAACTTGCATTTGGTCATTTTTAAAGCAAAATATCATAAAGTCAGGGGTGGATGCTTGGTCTTTCCTTCAAGCAACTGTTATTATGAGTATTTAGAATCTGAATTACAGACAGATTTTGAGGAGTAGGGAGGGATTTTGGGGAAAGCTTTAAGGTTGGGGCAAACTACCTCTTATCTACAGCTCCTTATAATGACCATAAAGTATAGAATAATGTGAGACTTTGTTTATAAACACAGATATTTATAGGAAAATTGAAAGGCAGGTTTGAGTTAGCCAAAGAATAAACATATATGCTATATGTTCACCTCAGTAAACTAGGTGAGGTGATGACAAAAAAGGATTATAGCTAAAAAATATAAGAGTAAATTAGGGCACAGATATTTCTCAAGAATAGAGGAATAGCTATACTAATATAAAAATTATCTGTCTAGACAGAAGGCCAGGAGCACAGAAAAAAATAAGTGGAACCATCCCACAAGCAATGACATCAGTATTTCAACTATACACGTGTCTAAGACTTAAGTTTCCTCCATTCATCAGGTTACGAACTGATAACATGACAATCTCTATCAAGACACCAAAATGGACGCCCTTCCCAACATTTTTTACTCTAGGTTGAAATCCTGTAGGTGACACCACAATCTGCCCACTGTCTTATCTACAGTGATTAGAGATCTATTGGCACTTGCTATATTAGCCATGACCTGTGAGTGGGGGCAAAGTATGGAAAGCAGCATTTCATTTTCCTAAGACAAAGCCCAGGAATACAAAGTTTCCATGCCCTTTTCCTGCCTGTCTTTTTCATCTCTCTTTAAAACATTGATTTCCTAGTAAATGGATGTGAAACATATTAATTGGCATCCTGGCAGGAAGCAGATGGCATAGTCAAACCAGTGATTTGAAGAAATTTAAGTAAAAAGATTATTTAAAAAGGGACTTTGGCATAATTCAGGAAAATCAATATTGGAATGTGGAGTACCCTGGAGCTCACGACAGCCCTACAGGGGCAAATGGCTGTAGAAGTTCAAGGGATTTGGAGAAAGGTCACTTTTAGGACAAGAGCCTGGTTGAGGAAGGCAGACAGACCTCAGTCATCTAGCAGAGAGGAAGCTGGCCTCAGGTCCTCTCACTCACTCACTTTAGCCTCTTGTTGGCTAAAACCTACACAATGATGGAGGGTAAGAGAACTTTGATATAATCCACAAGGCTATTCTGTCAGGGGCCATAGCAGAGTGGAAATGGAAACACTGACGATCTTCAAGGGAAAAAATGTTTTCTAAGACATAAGAACAGCAAAAACAAACTTTTAAGGTACCTTCACAACTGCTTTGTAGCAAAACTATCTGAGGCAAACAATATGGTTAGTAATTTTTCTTTGGATTTTTGAAATTCTATTACCACCATTCACAATGTTCAAGACAGGGTCAATATACAGAAAGACTTTATGGGACTGATTCACAATGTATAAGGAGTTCAGAGAAGTTGGGATAAAATAGAGGAAAATGTAGATTTAGAGACCAATTGCGTGGGTCTGCAGCAACTGAGGAGGTACTCATCTGCTCAGGGTAGAATTCTCTCGAATCTGACCTAGGTTTGAGGCTTGACCTCCATCTGACTTCACCAATCTTTTCTTCTCTTATTACTCAATGTAAGAATTTATTGAATGTTTTCTGAAATTATAGCTCCTACCCAATTCATTTTAATTTTTCTTTCTAATTAGTTCTCTGTGGAGAACCTGACAGTATCTATGAATCTCTCACAATCTTCATTCTGTCTTTCCTTCCTTCTCTGACTATTACTTAGCAAAATCTTCTGGCCTGAGCTGCACGGAGGAGTGGCTTTATCAGAGGAGGTAGAGTGAGCCTTGCAGCACTTGCTTTTTCTACCCATAGAGATTTTTTTGAGCCAAACATATCATGTACATTGCTCTAAGAGTGGCAGGGTGAGGATAGGAAGGGGGCAGATACGCAAACATTGCACAGACATCTAATCAGGTCTAGAAGGGAGATATTCATAGTGAGCATCCAGCATACGTAGGAACTGTAATTTATGAAAAAACGTTTTGGGGACTATCTGTAGGCTATATGACAATCATTAAATAAATAGATTAAATTCAACAACATGTTTGTATATGGTAGCATAAGTTTTCCCTCAGTGTATTGTTAGACGTTATGGAGGGGAAAATGTCTATAGTACATGGTCTGTGCATCAAGGACTTTTCTACCTGGTTAAGATGACATGAAAATCCATTAAGCAATGAATTACAGACCGTGTTGCATTGTTGTTTAAGTGCCCAGTGAGTGGTACTGGTATTAAGCATTGAAAGAGAACTCTATGTAACAGGAAAGCTTAGAGAAGATGAAGGTCAGACCATAAGCTTAGAAACAGGGGCTGCAAAGATTATAAGAGGAGATGGTTTTCCAAAGGAAGTATAAGCATCTATCCCTTTTAAACTATAGTGATAGAGAATTACAGCAGCAGCAGAGTTGGCAAGAATAACAAGATTCCTGACCTCCAAAATCTTCCCTATCTATAATGCTTTGGATTTCCATCTGTCTCAGCACAGATAAGAATATGAATTCTTTCTCAGTGTGGTCTTATTTATCTGATATGTGTCATAATTTATAGTGTCTAAGCATCATGAAACTATGGCCATTTGGGGTTCATTTTGGGGTAAATCTAGAATGCTTGTATTAAATGTGTTTCTGCATTTGTGTATGTGTATGTATAAAGTATCATATTTCTAAATATGAATATCCACATACATAAGTATGAATTTATTTATAGTATTATCAAGTGTTTCTGGGCCTGCAGTATTATGAATAATGTACTGTTAGACATATAAATACCACCCATGTTTTAAAAGCCTAGTAAATGTTATGTAATCATTCTAAATATTTTACTAGAAACTTTCAGTTTCCTCTGCTTTGTTAACTCTTCATGCATATTCATTTCTCGTAAAAACATAGTATGTTTTTCCTGGTTGGACTTCTAATTTCTCTCCTTGTGCTTGATTATTTAATTCTATATCAGAATTGCTTGGTTTGGCAAGATCTCTAAGCATCCAGGAAGTTAAAATCATGCATAGAGAATTACATTTTGCTTTGTTATGAGGGCAGGACTTATTTGTATGTATTGTCTCTATTGTAACACATAACAAGACAGTCTTTCATTTTGTGAATGTCCATGAAGACAAAGTTTTTTGTATTTGGGGACATCCTTGGAAAAGTGTGCAACTATCAAAGTCAGCGATCAGATTCCAGATGCTCATTCTTTATTAACACTCATTGCCTTTGTTCAGGTCCACGTGATCACCAGTGTCTCAGTTACTGGAGGCTCTTCCCATTCTCCTCCCCTCTAAAGTGTTGTAAAGTATAAAACCCTGGTATTTCCTACATATGGTAAAGCAAATTTGCTCACCAGTCTGTCAAAATGCTTAAACAGCTCTTGAATGCCTCTTGTTTTAATTCCTTAACATGACATTAGAAACTTTTCACAATGACATTTAATCTCTCTTTTACATTTTTTGTTTGTTTGTTTGTTTCTCAGGACACCCATATCTCCATTGACCACATAAGCTTGCCAGTAAGACTCTGTAGTTGTTACTGAGTAAGTTTTGTATTTTGTATCTTCATGTATTTAGTCATTTTGTACTTGGTCCCTACAATAACATCTCCCCTCTCTTGCTTGTGTAATGTCTACCCTTTTATGCCAAAGTTAAATCTTCTGGCCATGATCTTTTCCTTTTCTATTTATTCATGTTCCATTTACATTCCAATAAAACAAGTGTTATTGTTGGTTCTGTTATGATAATTTATGGATACCTCTCTCTCTCACTGGCCAAAGACTTTACTCAAAAAACATTTAGGGGACGCCTGGGTGGCTCAGTTGGTTAAGCGGCTGCCTTCGGCTCAGGTCATGATCCCAGCGTCCTGGGATCGAGTCCCACATCGGGCTCCTTCCTTGGCAGGGAGCCTGCTTCTCCCTCTGCCTGCCTCTCTGTCTGCCTGTGCTCGATCTCTCTCTCTCTCAAATAAATACATAAAAAACAAAAACAAAACAAAAAAAAAACCACATTTAGTATGTATCTACTGTAGGCCATGTTATTTAACTAAGAGTTTGGAAACAAAGTAGAATGCAACAGACTCTTCATGCTAAGAAAGTTATTATTTTCAATTTAGTGGCTCAACAAATGATTACAAAACAATCTGATATAACTACGTATAAAAGAATGTATAAAATGTTATGTAAAAAGAGAAGAAATACTATCAAAGTCTGCCTGTGAGAATAAGGGAATGCTTCATTAGTAACAGATTAATAAGACTCAGCCTTTACAGATGAAGAGAAAATTCAGACAAAAATGAGGCAAGACTCCTAGAAAATAAACAGATAAATTGGGAAAATTAGATTGTGAAATGAGAAACAGGGTTAAGTAAAGTTAGATTCAGAGTGCTTATAGAGGAAATGCAGTAGAAGTCAGGTTATTAAAAGTCTTTTGTGTCTTACTAAGGCCAGAATGGATAAGGGAGAACTAAAAACAAATTCTGAGCTGAGCAGAGATTTGTATATCTGAAACTCTGTCCAGGCTGTGGTGCAGAAAGAGAATGGCTTCAGGTAAATTAAACTTGAGAAAGGGAGTAAAATTATAGGATTGCTTCTGTGATTCAAGTGAGACATAATTAAATAATGGACCATGGCAGTGTCCTTGATCATGGAGAAGGGAACCAGATTTGAGGACAAAGAGAGGAAACCGTTATTAATGACAGGGTTTAGTGGCTAGCTGACTATAGGAAAAAAAGAGATGTGGAGTTGAAACCATTCCTTGGTTTGGGACAGGGCAACAAGAGAAAAGGCAGTCCATTCACCAACACAGGGAATAAGTGAAAAGGTTAGTAAAAGAAGCAAAAGAATGAGGTTGTTTTGGGACAGGTTGAGTTTGAGGTACATTTAGAATTTTCACCTTGAGCTGTCAGTTTAGAAGATGGAATAAAGTTGAAGAGCTCAAGAGAGTATGAAGGTGTTGATTTAGGATTGGAAGAACACAGGTAATTAAAGTGGAGGCAAGCAATGGAGTGTCCAGGGTAAGATTATGGAGTGAAAAGGATCAGAGAGCACTAAAAACTTTCAACATGTAAGGAGCCAAGGGAACTTTATGATCAGTAAAAATAAAAGATGAAGAGGAGTTTTCAGGGGAGTGTGGAGTAATGGAAGATGAAAAAGGAGAAAATTTTCAATGCTGTCATATGCTAGCAAGCTAATAACAAAATATTACCCATTGAATTTGGGAATTTGGGATCCTTGACGTCTTCATCAAGTCATTTGCAGTGGGGGCAAAGCCAATTTTCAGCAACTTGTTAGTGGAGAGGGGAAGACATCATGTATTGGGTTCTGTTTTGATAAGGTGAGAAATTAAGAAAAAGTACATGATAGGGCAATAACCAAAATGAAACAATATTGCTGAATATTTTATTTCTGTTCTTGTTTTATTGGTGAGAGATCTCAAGTAGAACTATATTCCTAGGGGAATGACCCAGTGGAAAGCAGTAAGTAACTTTCTTGAGAAAGTGGATATTTGATAGAAGTTGAGTTAAGATGAGTTATACATACTAGAAAGAAGGTGATGGAATTGTCTTTGAATAATGTATGGACAAAGGCAAGATTTTAGATGAAAAAGTGAGACATTCAGGACCCTCTTCCCCCATGGATTAGGAAACTAGGTCATCTACTATGATATGGGGAGGAAAAGGGGCCTTTGAAGAAATGGATACATAATTGAGATAATCACTGTATGGAAATGGACAAGGACTTGATCAAGTGCACATGGCAGGATATCTGCGCAATTTTCAGGGCCCATTTAAGGCAGACACCATAAAGTTTTAATGGTACCTTTATAAAGAATTGGGTGATTTTTCTCCCAGGTGCAGAAATAAAAAAGATAATGGGACAGTTCAAAGCAGACTTGAGGAATTTTAGGTTGAATACAATTGAAGCATCTGTGCAAGGAATGTTGATGTGATCTTATGTAAGATCAGAAGTAATGAACCATGAAGCTTTGAAGCCTTACAAGTGGGTGGTAAGTTCAGGAAAAATGAAAATTTCCTTTTGGTTGATGCAGAAGCCTGTTGTTCCCAAACTTATGTGTATATAAGAATCATCAGGGATATCTTGTTAAAAGTGCAAGCTTTCAGGCTGACTCCACAGACTTTAGGGTGAGTTTTGGGAAACTAGATTTTTAAACCATCCCAGATGATGATGTGGGAGGTCCTCAATCAATTTAACTTTTTTTTTTTTTTTTTTTTAAGAAAGAGAACACAGGGAAAGTATGTCAGCTGAAAACAATGATTGGGAATGCGGCTGGAAAGGTAAATGGGGGTGTGCTGTCATGGGACTTAAGTGTTTTGAAGAATGTAAAATTCTTTTTTCAAATAATATATTAGCCTGAGGAATTTTACAAAACAAAACAAAATAAAACAAGAACTCCAAGAACTAATAAGTGAGTTCAGCCAGGTCTCAGGATATATAATCAACAAGCAAAAATCAATCACATTTCTACATGCTAACAATGAATATGTGGAAACCAAAATTTAAAACATAATGTCATATATAGTCATTCCAGAGAAATGACATGCCTTACATATAAACTTAACAAAATATGTATGAAATCTGTATGCTTAAAATCATACAATACGAAAGAAAGAGATCAAAAAAGAGCTAACTAAATAAATGGAAGGACAAGTTATACTCATGGATGGAAACACTCTTCTGGTAGAGATGTCAATTTTTTCCCAAATTTATCTATAGGTTTAATGCAATTCCCATCAAAACCCTAACAAGATTTTCATAGACATATTCAAACATTCTCAAATGCATAAGGAAAGGCACGGCCACCAGAGCAATTAGAACAATTTTGCAAAAGACTTGGAATGGAATATTTGTTTCAGGCAATATTAAGCACTGCTGAATTCTCATAGTAACCAAGACTGTGGTGGTGGTGGAGGGATTGGCACTTAGAACAATCAAATTGAAGAGGACTCATGAATAGACCCAGATAGGAATGACCAGCTCGTTTCTGACAAAGGTGCAAAATCAATTCAATGGAGAAGATGGCTTTTTCAATAAATTGTGATGGAGAAGTTGGACATCCATGGTGGGGAAAAATCTTGCCTGAAACTCAAACGTACATGAATGATATATCACGTGGAAATTCTTGCAAGAAAATTGGTAACAGATTGTCCTTTTCTGGAGCAGAGCTGGCAGGCGTAGAGTTTATCTCTCCTTGCCCAGAGCCTCCTGATAGGACTCCATCACAAGCCAATGTCACTCCTGAGTTACTTCCATGGTTTCTCAAAGTACACATGCATCAGTACTACCTGGAAGGCTTGTTAGAAGACAGACTTCCGGACCTCACCCCCAGAGTTTCAGATTCTCAGTTGGTCTATGGTGAGAACCAGGAATGTACACTCTAGGTGGTCCCTGGAATGCTGCTGCTGCAAGTAGGGAGCCGTATTCTGAGAGCCACTCTTTAGGTATCCACAGAAACAGGTGAAAATGGATGCTCACACAATAAGCAACTAAGAAATGCATTTAAGGAAGTCATCGATATAATACAAATAATAATACCTTGTCGATATTTGGAAGATGATTATGAATGGGAAAATAGTGCAAGAACAGTGAAAAGAATGTTATGGCGTTCCAGAAAAAGGGAAGTAAGAGGCATATTTCAGGAGCCGGATGTCTAATTGGAAGTGATTGATGACAACTTGGAAGTCAGGAAAGAGAAGGCGGCATGCCAGCGATATATAAAACATTTTATCTTGGAGAGCTAAGTTTCTCTTCAGTGACGTTACAGTGAAAATATATTCAACTTCGCAGGATAATATGGTTATTTACTTTCTACAAGTGATGTAACTTTACTCCTAAGCCCTCACTCACCAAGTCTCAAGGGGTGACTGGAACGTTAAATTGCCAATTCATGGAAATAAATGATTAGAGCAGAATAAAAAGTCTATTTCAAGAAGCTCTACCTTTTTCCTGGTCAATGCTCACTATATTGTATATTCTCTTTTGTGCTTCCAGAAAGATGTCATTTTGCTATTTGAGAAGGAATGGGAGGTATTGTGTCGTAGGGGGTCTCTGAGTATCAGTGGCATTGCCAGAGGATGACGGGTTGAATCTACTGAGGTGTGACAGGTGTCATCCTGCCTTGTGTGCAGCCTCAGATGCCACTTTCTCTGTGGCTGCTATTTGTGATTGTCCATGGTTACCAATGTTTGTACTCACCATGTTCTCCCTTTTCCGATGCAGGCTTTGTTGGTCCAGCTGCTCTCTCAGCATTTTTTTGGTTCCATCAGCAAGACAGGTGGCAATTTCTGATGTCCCGTGTGTCATGTGTTGATCATGGGCCCTGGCTGTGTCACCCAGCCCTCCATCCAGACTTCTTCTTCCACACATGCTATACACCTGTTCCTCTGAGGCACTTTCCCTAGATCCCAGCCAAATACTGAGTTCCTTTCTGAGGCTTTCTCCGGAGAATCATGCTTTAATGTCCTCAAGTTCTTCATTTTTATAACCCAGAGTGTGGGAGAAACAGAGGCCTTACCAGGCTCTTCTCTTACGATTCCCCTTCTTTTTCTCATACCCCAGGGAAGCAAGGCAGTTAAGCATTTTCTATTAGTATGGGGTAGGGAACTCCCCCGTAGCATCAGATCCTCATCATTCCTGAGCAGGTGTTCATCCTGCCCCTTTTCCAGCAGCTATAATCATGAGCGAATGCAGGTGGAAATGGATTTGTTAATAATGTAAGATACACTGAAAGACATGACATATGCAAAATATCCCAGTCACAGAGAGATAAAGAATGTGAAAGAAGAGCTACTTTGTTAGGGAAGACAGCGTACTCTGCTTGATCAGGATTGTATTTATGTCTTGCCATCAGTCATCCAGATGGAGAATATCCAACAGAATTTGGGGATATAGATCTAGAGTTCAGAAATAAGATTGTGCTGAAAATATAGATATAATAATTCTCCAAGTAATTCTTCAGGTTGCCTGGCTATTTAATTAAAAGCAAAACAATCAGTTAATTAAAAGCTGTCTCCTTGGCTGGAATATATTCAAGCTAATTGGAGTGGTTTTACGGTCATGGTTTTTTGGTTTTGTATTTTTGGTTGCTTATTTATTTAATTTTTTAACAGCATGTCAGAGTAGTTAACTATTTGATTATAACCCTGGGATGCACTCTATGTTTGATTGTTAATTTTGACATTTGGAGTTTGGTGAATTAATTTCACATGGTTAAATTACAGATAGTGACACAGTATTGTAGAAATGGCCCTATTTATTTGTTACAAAAACAGTGTGGTTTCAACTTAGTTCTGGGTTGAACTAAAAGAAAGTACATATTTGTAATTACTTCTGCTCACAGTTATAGCGCAAACATTTCTTTTTGATGAGGGATTTTGGAAAGCAGTCTGATTGCAGTAATAGACTCTCTGGAGTCTTTTGTATCCTAACTTCCTGTCCTGTCTCTGCCCTTGCTCTTTTCCCCATTCCCACCCCAAGCCAGCTTCCTGCTTTGCAATCCTGTTATCCTTTTCTCTCACCAACCACTTCATGGGTATTTTTTTTTTCCTTCTGGCTTTTCCATTTTCTTTTTTTTTCTCCAACCTCTGAATGTTGGAGCTCCTACATGTCCATACTGAACTCTTTTCTTCCTTCACTCACCCCTAGAGATCTCATTCTGTCTACCAGATTAAATAGTGTGTTAATCAGTACAGACACCATCTATCAACAGAGAACTTGCATTTTATATCTCTGGTTCTGACCTCTGTGAACTCCAGATACTTCGAATACCTGCCATTGTGGCTCAAGATAGAGTAGATCTCGAATTTAAAGACCAAATTCTTGATACATCTCCTGTATTAGCCACCTTGTGATACCATAACAAGATGGTACAGAGTGCATGGCCTAAGCAGCAGAAATGTATTTTCTCATAGTTCTGGAGACTGGAAGTGCAAGTTCAGGGTGTTGGCTAGGTTGTGTATAATGAGGGTGCTTCATGTGAGGTATAGAAGGCTTCCCTCTTGCTTCCTTACCTGGCATTTCCCTGACGCATTTGTGTGGGGAGGGAGAAGGCTCTCTCTCTGTCTTCTCAAGACTACCAATGCCATCAGACTAGGAACCCCCTCATAACCTTACTTAACCTTAATGACCTCCTAAAAGCCCTATCCCCAATTATAGTTGCATTGGGGGTCAAAGATCCAACATACAAATTTTAATTTTTTTTTTAATTTTATTTATTTATTTGACAGACAGAGATCACACAAGCAGGCAAAGAGGGGAGGGGAGAAGCAGGCCCCCCGCCGAGCAGAGAGCCCGATGCGGGACTCGATCCCAGGACCCTGGGATCATGACCAGAGCCGAAGGCAGCGGCTTAACCCACTGAGCCACCCAGGCGTCCCCCAACATACAAATTTCAGAAGGACACAGTTTAGCCCATCGCCTCCCTGTTTAGGATTCTGAAACTTTTGGTACGGAGGAAAGATAAAGCAGGTGTTATTATGAGGGGAATTCCCTTCCTGTAAGGACACTAATCCTTGAGTTCAGGGCCCTAACCTTATGACATTTTTTAACCTTAACTTCTTCCTTTTAAGTGTATCTACGAATTCGGACACACGGGGCGGTAGGGTTTCAACCTATGCATTTTGGAAAACATAAGCATTCAGTCCGTGTCATCCCCCCACCTTGACTCTTCTCCTCCACAGTCCTCCATATTTCAGTCAGTGGAGGCAATGGCGTTACTCCAGTCGGCTGATAATGCTCTGGTCTCCATCCTCAGAGTCCATGCCAGGTTTGATCATGTCCGTCCTTCTGCCCACCTGCCTCCCTCCAGAGGCCTGCAGTGGACTCCTTTCAGATTTCCCTGCTTCCACTTACGCTTGTTTCCCACAAACATAAATCAGATCCTTTCACTCTCCTGGCCAAAGCCTCCCATGCTTCTCATGTCTCTTTCTATTCCTCTATTTCTTTCATGAAACCTTTCTGATGTGTCACTCATGAACCTTGCTTTCTCCCAGGGGCAGAAATAATGAATAAACAATTGAACATATAGCATGAGGTCACCTCTTAAGGAGAGGTTTTTTCTGACTGCCCCGGCTAAGCCATAGTCCTTCTTTTGCTTTCCACTCCATGGCTCTTAACTTATCACCACCTTATATGCTATTATGCACTAGAATGTACACTCTCTGAGGGCAGGAGGTCAAGAACATTTTTGTTACTCCTTGCTGTGATTCTGCTTTTCAAAACGCCACTTACTACGTGGTCATAGTGGCTCAATAAACATTTTCTGAGTTACAGAATGAGTCATCACATTATTAAGCCAAAAAGAATATAATTTGATGCCTTACATCTTGGTGTAATTTCAAGTAATTGTGTTTTTTTTTTTCTTATTTTTGATGCGGACAATATAGGTACTCACAAGTTTTTAGAAAGTGTGTACAGTATCCACATAGTCCTGAGGGAAGTTGGGTGCAGTTTACAGCATGACAATAAAATTGGAAAGAGAAGAGAGAAGTATGAGCTCACTGCACTGCCTGTCTCCAGGGAGAGGTTACAGTGCAAAAGATAGAGATGAAAATTATAAACTGTTTTTTCTTGATTTGAATGAAAGTTTCAGTGTGCCTGAAAACCTGTTGCATGGGTCTGTGATTCTATGAGGAAGAAGTCACTGGGAGTTCACATTCAGTCAATAACCTCTTTTAAAATTTCTAGAAATAACTGCAATATCCAGGGTTGTGCTATCATTTTTGCTGTTCCTCAAGTATGTTTTGATCAGTTGCAGGGAACAAAATTAATTCCTCAAGCTTCAAGATTAACTGGCAAACTCTCAGAGAAGGTGACCAGATTATCAAGTACTAGAAACCACCATGGTATATTCTGAATGTGATAGAAAATCCAAGTGAGAAAAGGAATGTGTTTTTTGTTGTTTTTATTGTCAGAAACATATCAGATTTAATTAATGTAATGGGTAAATATTCCCCTTTGAACCCATAATGAAGTCCCGATTTCAGAATATGAGGGATCCACAGCCAGCCATATGCAGATGACGAAAACATACACCCGTACACATACAGAAATGCAGCATCTCGCGGATCAGTCCTTGGAAAGCATTGTTCATAGTGGGATATTTGTCAATTGTAATAGGCACTTCTACATGATGGCGCAATCTCCCATTATGTTTTCTTATTTGGAAATCAGAAATAAAACCAATTTTCTTTGCATTAATGGAATCAATAAGCTCATTGATTACAGTCACATTGAGTCTTCTGCAGGGTGATGAGAATGGGTGGTAATCCACCCAGGCCATGTCTCACATCTGACATTAAATATGCCCCAGTGAGGAGCCATCTCTCTACACTAGGTTTGAGAAGAGCTCTACCTATATTCTAACACCACTGCCAACCAAAGAACACTCCTAGGTGTGTGGCCCTTCAGCTGCAAGAAGTTAACAATTTAAATTTCACTTCCTTGTTTCTATCACCCCTGCACATGGGGAGGTGGTTAGCCATGGTTAAGAGAGTGTCAGTCCCTGACTTGAGAAGATATGATGGGCAGTATTGGGGGATGACTTCCAATGTTGTTACTTTGCTGGTATATACAAACTTGTATATAATTCCTTCTCCTTGAGGATGGGAAGAACCTGGTTCTAACCAGTAGAGTATTGCAAAGGTGGAGAGGATTTTTTAAAATGTGATTAAGGTCCTTAAACATTTGATTTTGAATTAGTCAAAGGGTGATTTTTCTGGGTGGGCCTGACCTAATCAGTCAAGTGCTTCCCTGAATTCAGACACTCTCTTTATTTCTGACTTTGAAGAAACAGCTCCGAGAGCTGCAGTGAAATGAATTCTGCCAACAGACGGAGAGAGCTTGGAAGCTGGTCTTTTCCTAATCAAGTCTCCAGATGATAACACAGCTCAGCCAACATCTTGATTTCAGCCTGTGAGACCCTGAGTAGAGGACCCAAGTCAGGTATGCCCAGACTCCTGACCTCTAGAAGCTGTGGGATAATAAATACATGCTTTTCTAAACTCACAAGTTTGTAGTAGTTTATTACACAGCATAGAAAACTGATACGGAAGTGCTCGGGAAGGTAAAAATGATTGCTGAGCAAAGACAAGGATTTAGGGCATGAGCCATGTTCTTTGCTATCAGGGCAAATGAGAACTCGGTGAAGAATACTAATAAAATTCTGAATTTACTGTTTCTGATAATCTGATGATCTAAATGGTGTTTTATACGTGTCTCCTTATTTGACTCATAGTATCTTTTACGTAAATTTTATATTATGATTCTCATCCTCTAAATCTATTTTATCATTTCTCTTTTGTATACTCACTAAACTGTGTAATTCATGTGTTTCTCGAGTATAAAATGTATCAGCATCTGGATAAAAACAGAAAAGAAAATCAATGACTTGGAAAGCTTCAAATATACAGATGTTTAGTATTGAATAAACTAACATTCTGGATGGCTGACTGATTTGAATTTGCTTTTATTTGGATGTTTTGGAACTATGCAGATATACCACCTGAATCTGTAGTTAATGATAAGAAGGCAGATTTGTTTGTCAGTGATGACAATATGTAATATGATAACATGAATTACAAACTTTCAAGGCCTGTACCTATGTGTTTTGATAAAATGTCTTCTATTTATTTCCCTATACCACAGTTTAATATGTACTTGGAGTGAATTATAACAAAACCTACAGACTTTCAGATATTTAAAATTACATTTCTATTTTGCATTCCGTAAATAGAGCTGTTTCTTTCTTTCTCTCTTTTCCACTGGACCTCCGTTTCATTCATTCTTAAATGCCCAGTCTTGTTGGCAGTGCTATATTATAATAGAATAAAAAACAAAGAGCTAAGGGTTCAATTTGGCAGAATAAAGAAATTCTCACTGTGTTCTTGAGAAAAAATAAATTCAGGATCTTTCTACACCATTTCCTTGAACCCCAAGAAAATCTTGTTGGCTTTAGTTTAGAAAATTTTGATCTGGCAGGATAGATATAGTCTTTTATATTCAGAAATACAACTAAGTGTTTACATGTTTTATGGAGGAGGTAACTCTAAGGATTTTTTGGTAATACAGCATTACTGGTCACTGAGAAAAATTTACAGATAGTAAGACAAAGTCAGTGCCTTCACATTTTCTTCAGTAAAGTGGGAGAGACAATACTATTTCATAAATAATTAAAATTTGAGTGAATGTTTGATAAAATCTCCCTTATAGAGGTACAGAGACTATGGTAATTCAGAAGAAAAAGAAAGATGGGCAAAAGGGTTTTTATTTGGGGGGAATAGCTCTCAAGCAATTTTGAAATGTAACTTATGAATACTTGATGTCTGAATGTTTCTGGCATACAGAAACTTTTTTGTAAATTTTATTGAGCACTGGAGGTTTTATATAAAACCTTCTTAACAACTTATATGTTGTTAAATTCTTAACAACTTATATGAAATATAAAATATATTCTTAACAACTTATATGAATTTTTAGGTTGCATCTTTATACTTTTATTTGATGAATGGAGTAAGTGATCAGTCATATTATTGGAAAATTGCACTTTGGGAGGACTGCCTTCTAGACAACCAGTGTAGGCATGTCCCAGGATTACAGGGCAATTATTTCAAAGAATCTAATGGTGGCGAGGGGCACGGATGACATTTCCTGGATTCGGTATTTTTAAATTAATATCTAAATGTATTGCCCTTTCCGGCAATTCTCGTTACGAATAAATACTACTATCTCACACTCATGAAAAACACTTCTTAGTACAATGAATACTCAAGTTTCCAAGTGCTTCCATATATGTTATTTCAAGAAGACGTGATCTCCTTTAGGAGGAGAGAAACATTTTTGTTTCTGTTTCTGCTGCAGGTCACCTTGGGCAGTTGAAAAGGAAAACATTCTTATGCATCCAGATTCATTTATTTTTTGGCTTGAGTTTGTAGCAGAGAAAAAGCACCAATTCCCCACTGCTTCTTGTTCATAGCAGGTCCAGCTGCCTGTGGGAAGTCTGTAGAGTTACTAGAGCAGAGCCTTGTCATGTGTAGAAAGAGGTTGCCCATGGTCTTCCAACTTTGGGTTCCTCAGCTGGAATTGCTAAGATTTGGCACAAAGTCTAGGGAGCGATCCTAATTTGAAAAACTCTTCCTTTTAATTAATGATTATGTTCAATCTTAGTACAATTCTCCTTTGTATACAATTTCACTTGCATTTACGTATTTATTTCTAGCATTAGTTTTGTTGTGACATTGTCTTAAGATAACAGTTCTACAAAGAAAAGGGAATTACTTTATTTTCTGCTTCAAGTAAAGCACAATGGTTTCTGTTGGACTTAATGGATAGTTTGGTATCTTGTTTATTAAACACAGAAATGAAAAGGTAGTCAAGCAACTTAAAAAAGAAACAAAAACACATTCAAATCAAATCTATAACTTAGAAAACATAAAGTTGAATTTATGTTAAATTAATAATATCAAAATATAAATTTGATATCTTTCTGTTTGGGTTACATATTTTAAACTTTTTTTTTTAAGATTTTATTTATTTATTAGTTAGAGAGAGAGAGCAAGCACAGGCAGACAGAGAGGCAGGCAGAGGCAGAGGGAGAAGCAGGCTCCCTGCCGAGCAAGGAGCCTGATGTGGGACTCGATCCCAGGACGCTGGTATCATGACCTGAGGTGAAGGCAGCTGCTTAACAAACTGAGCCACCCAGGCGTCCCGGGTTACATATTTTAAATATCAACTTTGTTTCAGGAGATAAATTGATATATTCTTGTTTTTGTACTTTTTTTTTTACGTGAAACTTCTACCTCAAGTACTACGTTAGTTAGCAAGTTTCAAGATATATTGTGTTCCAGAAATGGTGCTATGTCCTGGGCATTCAGAGATAAATATTATGCACCTGGTACTCAGACCAATGGTGGAAAATAGTGCACTCTAATAGGAACTAAATGAAGGCGGTAGAAGGATTTGCTAAGACACACTGCTTTAATCTACTTTTTATGCTGACTTGGAAATGAGAAAGAAGGATGGCTCACTCACTGGCAGTTAATCCTGTTTAGTCAACTTGTATTGGTTTGTAGCTCTTTGGTGTTTAGCTGAGCATGCATGAGTTATTATAACTGATGAGAGAGCAGGACATTGCAGGCTCCACAGTCACATGGGCTGAGTGTGAACCCCAGCCTTGCCCTTCTTAACTCTGTGACCTCCGGCGAGAGATGAGGACCCCAGTGCCGCACAGCTGCTTTGCAACAGCAGGATAATAATCATACCTCCCTGCTGGAGTGTGAGGAGTAATGGAACAATAAGTATAAATCACTAAGGTCACTGCCTGAAGTATTATTACTAAACATGCACTATGGGTTTAGAACTGCAGATTCCATGTAATGTTACGAATAGAAAAAAATTTTTAAAAGTTCCTGGGTCATAGGCAAGTAGAGAATTTTGATAAAGACATGACACCCATTTGAAATACCAAATTAGATGTAAGTATCCTGCATCTGGTGACATGGCACTAACCCATAGGAAAACTACCGGCTTATCAGCGACGAGAAAAATGAATAGACTGTGGCAAAGTCTTAATTACAAACTTTAAATTGACAGGAGTATTTCTTCTACATTTGAAATTATAGGATCTTTAAGTAATGTTGTTCAATATGCACAGGAATCTTGTAAAATTTAAGTGACCTCCCCATTTTGCGGGTAAGTACGCTAATGTCCATATAGTTTAAGTGAATTGTTCATAGTTCTACAGAGAGGGGTTTATGGATTTGAGTCTATGACTTCTGACTCTGGAACCTAGAAATTAACCACTTCTTATCTCCTGTGGAGAGGATGAACATGGGTTCATATGAATTTCTCTAAGTCAAAAAAAAAGGGGGGGCAGCCATCTCATCACTGGAGCAAAATCACATGGATGAGCAAGTTGTGGTTGGGGGCAGTGAGGGATCCACCCTGACTGACATGGTTGGATTGAACATGGGACTTGTACAGTTGTGGATGAAATCAAAAACAAATAGAAGGAAACTCAAAGTGACACAAAGAAGTAATTTTCTTGTTCAAATAACAAGAAATTTAGGGGTAAGCCATTACTAGGGTACAAGATATAGTTTGTTTTTCTTTAAATGTATTTATTTGACAGACAGAGATCACAAGTAGACAGAGGAGCAGGCAGAGAGGAGGAAGCAGGCTCCCTGCCGAGCAGAGAGCAGTCCTGGGCTCGATCCCAGGACCCTGGGATCATGACCTGAGCTGAAGGCAGAGGCTTTAACCCACTGAGACACCCAGGCGCCCCCAAGATACAGTTTAATGATGCTAGCAGGGCTCCTGTATTTTTTCTCTGTTTCTCTTCTTCATTTGTAATGGGGTACATTTTTTTCTTATGCTTATCATTTTATGATCATGTTTCAGTTCCAAGTAGGAAAATGGGAGAAGCCTTAAAAATCTGTGTCAGCTTCATATGCCCTTGCTTTAAGGAAGACATAGATCTCCCAGAATTCCTACTACCTCATCCCAAATCTAGTAAGCTCTTGCCTAGGGTCTCTCTGGCCTGAAGGAGCTCACACAGTCAGCCTAAACTGTAAGGGGAGTGGTCAACATTCAGTAGAATAGTTATCTTTGGGGATGCCTTGTGTCGCAGTAACAGATAACTCCCTCACAATCTTGATGGCTTTAAGGACAAAAGAAGAGAACACTGTTTCCTAGAGCAATGTACTATCACAAAATGGCAGGGGAACAAATGAGTGCTTTCCTTTCATCGATTTATAGAGTTTGAAATGCCTTATAAATCTTTATGTGAATCTGTAAAGGAAAAAAAATGTTTCCTACATGGATCTCGAATAGAAGGGCAATATTAAAATTTCTTAAGTGACTATTTCTGCTACTGCTAACTTCCGGCTCTCAGTACTAAAGACCACTGCCGGGAATGCCTGGGTGGCTCAGTTGGTTAAGCGGCTGCCTTCGGCTCAGGTCATGATCCCAGCGTCCTGGGATAGAGTCCCACATCGGGCTCCTTGCTCGGCAGGGAGCCTGCTTCTCCCTCTGCCTCTGCCTGCCTCTCTGTCTGCCTGTGCTTGCTCTCTCTCTCTAACTAATAAATAAATTAAAAAAAAATCTAAAAAAAAAAAAAAGACCACTGCCTCCTGTCCATTTCCTGTACAGGGTGTGTAGACTCTGCTTGGCCTGTCCTATGGATTGAAAGTTTGTTTCTCCCTAAACTCATATGTTCAAACCTAATCCGAATGAGATGGTATTTAGAGATGGGGCCTTTGGAAGGTGCTTTGATCACGCAGGTGGAACTCTCACTAGTGGTTTAATGCCTTATAAGAAAGGACAAGAAAGGGTTTCCTTCTCTTTCTTTCCCCCTGCTATGGGAGGATACAGCAAGAAAGAATCCATCCACAAGGCTGGAGGCAGTGTCTTACCAGACACAAAGCTGTTGAGTTCCTGATCTTGGACTTCTCAGCGTCTGGAACTGTGTAAAGAGAAACAGCCTCATTCTTTTTTATGTGAGGAGATATCTTGTATCAAATGTTATCCCCCCTTCATTCTTCATATAGTAATAATACCAGCAGTAGTCCCAGTAGCAGTAATTGGGAAGAGAGTAAGGAATAAAAACGGTGGGCTTAGACCCAGAAAAAAGAAGGCCCATCTCAAGGTCTTGTACTTTAGACATCCCTGTTCTCTGGTCCTTAGCTTAGTCCCATAGAACAAAAAGTGTATGGCAACAAGGGGTCTCTTTGAGGTCATATTAGATTGCATGGGACCTTGGAATTCCCTGAACAGATGCCCCTGAACCTGCCTTTAGTTCTGTGGTTTTCTTCCCTTGTTGGCCTCCTGAAGGCCCTGAGGAAAGGCCATTGTCAGAATCTGGGAGGAGCAGGTGCATGAGCCCAGACTGAGTTTAGGTTTTAGCAGAAGAGTGTTCACACACATATGCAGGAGGCCCTTCATGTTGAGTAACAGAACCCAGGGTGGGAAGGGAAGGTGTAAGGTCCAGGATCTCTGGTTCTCTTTCTGCCTTGGGCATAACAAATTTTAAGGGGTGGGCCTTACAGGGAAGGAGAGAAAAGTGGGGGCAGGTGAGAGGTAAGGAAATGCAGTAAGTGTACTTGTAATTTCAGGTCCTTGAAATTGCATTTCTGTTTCGTAGGGAAAAGAGAACTGAATCCTCTGTAAAGAACTTGATAGGGTCAGTTGAGGGAGGTTTCTTTGGTTTAATTGTGTTCTGATAGGAAGAAAGCACATATAGCACGGTGAAAGAAAAGAGAAACTGAATGTTAAGATGATTATAATTGCTCCCGGGAAACCAAAGCTTCTATTGTATCTTAAAAAACAAAACAAAACTTTCCAGTTCCATGAGCCCGTAGATGTAGCCACTAAGGCAGCTCTCTGTTTCCATTCTCCCCAGTGTATGCTTACAATTAACTCCAATTCCCTGAGGTTCCTTTCTGTTTCTTGCACCTTCTAGAGCTGGACTAAAGGAATAATTAACCCAACACCACTGCCACTTTACTCATATCTCCAGAGACCCACAGCAGAGACATTATCAGAGATTGATTCCTTGGTTTGGGTTTGAAGCTTGAAACATTAAAGCACTTAACATCCTACAAATCTGCCTCCCCCCCATTCCCTTCAGTGGTAGGAGGTAAATGCTATGGAAGCCTGTCACACTGTTGCAGATGAAGAAAATGACAAGGGGGGAAATTTCACTGGTTTCAAGCAATGTGGAAGTCTCCATATAGGCCAAGACACCCGTTTGTCCCTACTTTCTCCACATCTGCACATTCATGCTTACTGACTGAATATGTCTGATGAACAACGGACCTGGCCTTGGTCTATGTTCGAAGTTTGGTACAAAGTAGAGTTGCTTTTTCAGTGTTGAGAGATTCAGCTCATTAACCTTGCTGCACAGACCCATTCTTCCCTGGCAGTTCTAATTTCTAACTCCTGTTGAGAGCCATTGTGAGAGGGCATTGTTAGGCTTCCGTGCCCTGCGCAATCCCCAGCTTTTCTTCTTAAACTGCCAACAGCGCCAATTAGTACCACATGTGGTGTGAGTTTGCACAGTGGCTGTTGTAGCCAAATACGGAAAATGTGGCCAAATTGCTAATTGGCCTATAGACAAGTTCTTGGGTGTGAGTTTCGGGGGGAGGGTTTCAATACCACAGCATAAATATAAATCCTTTGACTCTCTGTAGCTCCTGGATTGTTTTATACCTTTAACGTGAAGTATGCGACAAGACCCGGAGTGCTATAGAGGAGGAAATATGAAGAAATACCAAAATGAAATAAAATTAGAAGAGTAAATAATCGAAAACATGGCTGAAGAGTTATAAAGCAAGAGAAGTTTTGAGGCTGTAACTGCCTATCATCACAATAGAAGTCCCCAAAAGTTTGTCCATCAACAGCAAAGTAAGCGTCGCTCACCCTCCCCAACTCCTTGAATCTTTTCGCCATTACAAGGCGTCTGTGTCTGGAATCTTTTTGGTGACTATCAACATCTAATTCTCATTTCCCTAAGTGCTGCTTCTCCATGGATGTGCTCTATCATCCAAAATTGTGACAAATTGCCCTGCATTTATTGCCACTTTTTCTTCTGACGTAGCTCTATTTTCGTGCAGAGCTCAGGTCTGGGTGTGCAATCCCTGGAGAGTGAGCAAAGACCCCTAACAGGTCTCCTTCTTCATTTCTGTCCCAATCCGGGAAAAATAAAATAAATTTGGGGGAAAGTAATGACATAATAGGCAGATAATATTAAATGCTAGCGATTCTCCTAGGCACTTCATTTTTTCATTGATTTAATGATCAAATGATCCCTACGATGTTATTATTGTTTCTCCCACTATAAAAGTAAAGAAAATAAAGTTCAATGAGGGAAAGAAATTTGTTCTAATCCATGTAGCTATGAAGAGGTAAATCTGGTATTCCAACCTGGTTCTGTCTCATTCGCCAAATGATACTGTCACATAAAATTTGAGTGATCATAGACATTACCATTTATAAAGCCCTACCAAGTACCAGGCATAATGTTAAGTGCTCTACAAACATTTTCACTAAGCCTTACTACAAAACCAATAGTATTACTTGCAAGGTAGGCAGAGGCAAGTTAAATGACTTGCCCAAGTCCACACAGCTGAAATGTGCAGAAACGAAGTCAAATACTGATCATACAATCTGCCCCTTTCATCGCACTAAACCTTCTGCACCATTAAGAGGCCCTATTTGTCTGTGAGCCACAATGGCCACTGGGTCTCTTTACCTCTCAAAAGGAACACCCTTGAATATGGTTTTCCCTGGCATCTGGGGAGACACAGCTGCAAGTCATCTTCTCAAGAGGCTATCTGCCAGTCAACAGTTCTGCGTGCTCCCACATAAACTGAGTTCTCATTTCTTCCTTGTGGGAGGTCAGCTAAGGCGCCCTTCAGAAACCCTGGTATGTTTCTTAAAATAAGTAGAGTGCGCTTAGCCCCTGAGCAGTGGTTTCTGCGTTATGATGAGGTCCTGTTTCCCTGGGCTTCTCATTTGTATGCAACTGCTGGGTTAAAGGGTGCCTTAAGAGGGTACTATCCTCGTATCTTCTTTCTACTTTGTTGTAGATGACGCTCATTAACTAACCATACATGGGTTCACCTTGTCACATTGCCAGCATCACTCAGTGAGACATATCTGTACATGTGTTGGCCAGTTGGTATTTTGGTCAAATCAGATTTGAGTTATTTCTCTGTATTTCTTCTACTCACTATGCCAAGTGGTTGTTGAGATCATAACTTGGGCTTGAGCAAGAAAAGGAAAAAAAAAATCTTGCTGACCAGATCAACTAATTTCCCTAATGTATCAAGCTTTCATCTGAAGATTAAAACTGATCATTCCTGATTCAGCTGATTTAGTCAGTGACCTGGGCTCTGCGTATATCCTATTACCAGCGCCAAGCGGCACAAACCACAGCCTGTCTGAGTATTTTCATAAAAAACAGCCCCAACCAAAGATTACGCAGTTTGGGTTGGGGAAAGCAATCTATCCCATTTACGAACATCTGTTGAAAAGGTCAGACACAGGCTGGCCAGTCCTTGGACTGATTCTGGAGACTACTTTGGTTGCAAGTACTGCATCCAAGGGAAACTAAAATTCAAAGAGATCCCAACTTCAGGCAGAAATCTCTGACAGTTAATACAAATTCAGTCCAAACTAAGTTTTCATGGTCTCTTTCCAGAGGTGCTGGGCCAGAGAAACCAGCGAGAGAACGTATTACTTTTATTCAAGTACCTAGACGAACAGTAGATTGTGTGTGTGTGTGTGTGTGTGTGTGTGTGTGTGTGTTTCAGAGAGAAAGAGAGAGAGAAACATTACTGTTAGTTCATTTTAAATCCAGGATTTTGTTTCCTTTTCTAGAAGTCCATAAAGAAATTATTTTCAGGTAACCAGTGTGCTGCTAGCAAAATATGGATCATTTGATTTAATTTTTTTTTTCGTGGAAAGCTATGCTACCACTCAAGGTAATTTAAAATAAAGCCCCTCATAATAATGTGCAGTTTAAGCAATGAAAACAACAGAGACTATCAGTTTCCATTTCAGAGTATTGGAATGAAACATTCTTTCAACTTGGGGTCAGTGAGCACATACTGCTATAATTCCTACAAGCCTGTGCCCCAAAGAGCTCATTTCCCTGATCTGATCTGACCAGGGATGTACCTGTCAGGGAAATTCATTACCAGTCTCCCAGCAATGCCAAATGAAGTGAACCTCTCAGCAGGGCACACTGCACACTCACAAGAATCAAAACCTAATACTATTTATTGGCTACTAAGAGAAATTTCCTTTTAGGATCCACAAATATGGCTTTAATTTAGTGGAGTTTGAGGTGGTGGGGAGGGATGGGTGATAAAGGAGGTGGGGACTTTTCAGATTCTTTCTCATGTAACTGGAACAGTATGTTTCCACCCATGTTCCACTGACAGGAGAAAAACACCAATGTAGGATTCTTTCTTATATGTATCAAATTCCCCAGTTCTGCATTTGGGCTTGAGTGTGGTGAGAGCTGAATCCAGAGGGTGCCTTATCTTCAGGTTGGTGGGTAACAACCATCAATCATCTACCTCTTTATTTTTACCATCTTCGTTGTTATGGTAATTACAATCTATAGCAATTGCTGAGCAGTGGAAGAGAAGAGATAGGATCTGTCTGACTTCTGTTCCAGGCTGTGCCTGGCTTTGCATGGGGTTTTGTAAGGATGGTACTAAGTCTTCTGCCTTAATCAGAATTTTAGTGCAGGAAACATCAGTTGGGTTTGCATCCATGCTGTGATTCAAAGTTCAAGGTGCTACAAGAGTGTGGTAGATTAAAGATAGCAGCAAACTCTTTAATAGATGGAGTCTAATTCTACTCTCCTTGGATTGGCCCACATGATTTATTCCACTGATAGGATGTGAAGGAAGTGGCAGTTGGATATTCTAAGTTTAGACTGTAAGAAGCCCGGCCATTTTGTCTCTTGAAATGCTCCCAGGTCTCTTGAAATGCTTACTTTGTTAACCCTGAACTGCCATATAAGAAGTTCAACAAACTGTCCCCGCCCCAAACCAAGATAACATCAATGTGTAGGTTTATAGATCCATAGTCTCAACTGAGTTAAGCCTCTGGAGATGGGTCTCTCAAGATGGGATTCTGAAGAAGCCAGAGATAGTTTGTATCCTCTGAACCAGCCTATTCACCTGCTGAATCTCACTCAGGTGACACCTGGAGCAAGAAAAGTTTTCCAACTATCTGTCAACTGGAAAATTATTAGAGCTAGTAATAAATTATTGTTTTAGGGTATTAATTTGTGGGAATGTCTCTTAAGCAGAAAAATAACTGAACAAAGCTTGATTCAAAAACAGAAGCATACTACTTTATATGTTAGAATGGTCATCTAGTTTTTCTCATTTTTTGTACATGTTTTTATCCTTTGAATCTCAGATCAATTGTCACTTCCTCTCAAAGCCTCTGTCTCTAGCCTTGCTCAAGGTGGATTAGATCTTCATTCTCCTTTCTAAGTCCTCCTTCCACAAATTCAGTTGCTGAGGAGGTGTAATTTTTAAATTGATTGATCATTTATTCATTGAGGAAACACCTACCAAGTGCATGTCATTATGTTCATGGCTGGAAAAACTGGGGAGCCTTTCATTTTCTTTGTTACACTCCTCAAAGCTAACATGCATGTACTTGGAGCTTGACACACTTCAGTTTTTCCTGAATTCAAACTTTGGACATATTCTCTTTTCCTGCATTTGGCTGATTGATCTGAATTGCCCCATTTAGTGTTGTACGATAGCGATCATGAACGTGGATAGTAAATAGAACCAAATCCAAATCCTGACTTGACCAAATATAAGACATATGACTGAAGAAGTAATTGTTTGCACTTCTTTGAGGGGCGTCTGAGTGGCTCAGTGGTTTTAGGATCTGACTTTAGCTCACGTATGATTTCCTAGTCCTGAGATTGTGCTCTGCTTTGAGCTCTGTGCTCAGCGGGGAATCTGCTTGTCCCCCTGTCCCTTTCCCCACTCGTGAGTGCACTCTCTCTCTCTCTCTCTCTCAAATACATACATACATACATACATACATACATAAAATCTTAAAAAAAAGTCCCTTGATGAAGCCTGAAGGCCTCAGGGTTAAATTATAGTCCCATCACATCTCAGCAGCTCTTCCTTTCCCAAGTAGTAAAGTAAGAGCTGTATTATCCTACTCCTATTTAGTTATGAGTATTAAATACATTACTATGCATAAAGAGGCTTAAAACAGTCCATTATACATAGTAGGTGCTAGAGAAATATTCGTTAAATAAAATTGTTTACTCATGTCTTGCTTAGAATAGTATCTAGTATAGAACGGCCATGACGAAAACCAATTTTCTCATGCTATGCTTTTTTAGTTTTATTTTTTTTTGCTCTTTTCAGCCTACTAACACCTAAAAAGAAGTAGCAAATTTATATATTGTTTATCTTTCTAATCTAAGTAATGTGTGAGTTTGAAACTAATTTGGTTTCATACCTTAGGGATAATTTATGTGGGTGAAACCAGCTCTTGGTTGATCAAAGCACAGACCTGCTAATCCAGGATTGGCTCATGTGAGAAGACTCTCAAATGGGGAGAAGCCCAGTAATTTTGGTTTTCTATCTTTTTTTTTTTTTTATAAATCACCTAATTTATTATTGGTTTGCAAATCTAATATTACAAAATGGCAATGAAGTGATACTTGGTCAAATTTTAGCCAATGCATTTGCTGTGTCCTTGTTTCCCTTGAGTACTAATATATTACTTTATATTTGAATCACTGTTTAGGGGAGAGAGGTAGTAGCATTGGAACAAACAACAGAAAAGGCAGACATGTTACATGTCAATATGATTCCAAATCACGGGATCCAACTCATTTCTATTTCATTCAAATCTTTATAATTAACATCATAGATGTTTAATTATATTAATCTGATAATATATTCTTTAACTTGAATAAATATAGAGGCAGGAAAGTCCAATTTTCACAATAATGTATGGGCAGTATAATCCTCAGAACTTTCAATTATACTGGCAGATTAGAGTTATTGTGTATAGTCACATAAATATGGATATATACATAAATATATACAATTTTTTCTCTGTGTATAATACTGGCATTGAGTGTTTTAGTTATGTCAATAATAACTGTCCAAGTAAAATTCAGCAATCCATAGATAGGGAAACATAAGTGTTTTCAAAAAACTACGTGTATATCTAATTTCTAGAGAGACATCAAATGCTGATTGCCTTAAAAAAACAGGAAAACAGATAATAAACAATTGCAAAGGCATGGAATGAAATAAAGTGACTAGTAAACTCTATGCAAAACAAATATTTAAAGAAGTAGGGACAAATATAATGAGTAAGGAGTTAGGGGCTCCTTCTCTGCTTCTCCATACATGCCTCCCGATCAGCTGCTTCTTTCATTTCATTTCATCTCTCACACTCTGTTTTCTAAATGTTCATTATCTTGACCTATTTTCTGATCACTTGTGGGTTCCTTAGGTTATGAATCTCCATGTGACTATCCTTGGTCTTCACTATATCATATTGAAATGATTTGTTTACCTGACTGCATCCTCCACTTGTCTGTGATCTCCTGGAAGCTTTAAAGTGCGCCTGCCCTCTACCCAGCTTATTACCTCAAGTCCGGTATGTGTCACAGAATGTCAAGTGGAACTTGTCTTCATGTCTCAATGTGTCTAAGGGCCCAAAGCTGCAGATAACGGGTGACAAGAAAGTCTGTGTTATAATGACAGCTACGACACATCCCTGTAAGATTTAGTAACAGTCAGGCAAACTGGTCCTCTGACCACCAACGCCCTACCCCACTTCTACTACGTATACGAAAAGGCTAGACATTTTGAAAAGTGGGTTTTTCTTACTTTTTTTAAATGAAGATACAGAAAGAACCAGATACTTCTCCCTCCACCTCCTCCTGTTCCCAACATGCAAAATGAGAGGGAAAACTAGAAAAAACGCTCATGAACATTTGAGTTTTTTGTTGTTTTTTGTTTGTTTTTCATTTGTTTTTGTTTTTTTTCCCGCAAATGGCCAGGGACCGCTTTGTTCCTGTTTAGACTCTGGCTGAAACACAGGCTGATCCCATACTGATATAGCAGCAGACAAAGAATGGGAGTGTTCTCAGAATCCGACATCTATCTACAAAAAAGACTTGTGCTTGCTTTTTGCCTGGAAAAGCCAGTAGGAAGGAGGAAATCTGGTCCTGGAAAGTTGGGCAAGAGCATAGTTCTGCATTAGGTGCAACCATTATTTTTATTACTTTTAAAAAGTGAGAAGACCTTGTCACTGGTGACCAGGGATACTTTGGAAATGGACCTGAACTTTGATTCCCCAGTGGGCCAAATGACTTTAACAGAAAGGGTCTCTGCATGCATTGTCTGAGTCAGGATCTGAGAAAGTTACACAACATCAACCACTCTATTACATTGTCAGGAAAAAGTGGAATTTAGTCATTGGTGGGGAAGTGGCATAGGCAGTGTCTGGGGAAAAAAACAACAAAAACAAACCAAAACGCACACACACGCACAAGAACTCTACGATCAATGGTTGGTATTTTTACAACTACCATAGCAGAGGGTGCGAATCACCTGACTTTGCACCCAGGATTTTACTTTGCTTATAATTCTATTCCAAACCTAGAAGGGCCTAAGCACTGGAAGACAAAGTCCCAAGAGTGGGCCAAGAACAATGGAAAAGCGCTCTTCAGGAGAATGCCCCTTAATTCCCATCACCTATTTCACCCATCCCTCTACCCACCTCCCCTCTGGTAACCATCCGTTTGTTCTCTATAGTTAAGAGTTTGTTTTTTGGTCTCTCTTTCTCTCTCTTTTTCCTTTGCTCATTTGTTTTGTTCCTTAAATTCCAGCTAAGAGTGAAGTCATAGGGCATTTATCTTTCTTTGACTGACTTATTTTGCTTAACATTATACTTTCCAGCTCCATCCATGTTGCAATTGGTAAGATTTCATTCTTTTTTTGGCTGGATAACATCCTATTACACATACATACATACATATTCCATATGTATATGTACATATGTATATATATACATATATATATTACTTTTTCTTCTTTATCCTTCCATCTATCAATGGACACTGGGCTGCTTCCATAATTTGACTATTATAAATAATGCTGCTATAAACATATAAACATAGAGTGCATGTACCATTTGAATTAGTATCTTTGTATTTGGGGAGTAAATACCCAGTATTGCAATTACTGGATCATAGGGTAGTTCTACTTTTAAAGTTTCTTTAACTTTAATCAAAGATTTATTTATTTATTCCCTATTCATTCATTCATTCATTCATTCATTCATTCATATATTCATTCATTCTTATTTTTAACTTAAATTCAATTAGCCAACATATAGTCCATCATTTGTTTTTGATATAATGTTCAATGATTCATTAGTTGCATATACAACCCTGTGCTCACCACATCATGTGCCCTCCTTAATGCTCATCACCCAGTTACCCCATCCTTTCACCCATCAATGTATCTGTAACCCTCAATTTTTTTTCCTAGCATCAAGTGTCTCTCATGGTTTGTCTGCTACTCTTTCCTTTGTAATCTCTAGTCTACTTTTTTTTGTTGTTTGTTTTCTTGACTCATTTCACTAGCAGGACCTCTACCTCTAGCTGAGTAGAAGTAGTAAGAATACTTGTTTCCCATCTACAATATTAACTTGTAATTCTTTTTTTTAATAAACTTTTTTTTAAAGATTTTATTTATTTATTAGTTAGCAAGAGAGCGAGCACAGGCAGACAGAGAGGCAGGCGGAGGCAGAGGGAGAAGCAGGATCCCTGCCGAGCAAGGAGCCCGATGTGGGACTCAATCCCAGGACGCTTGGATCATGACCTGAGCCGAAGGCAGCCGCTTAACCAACTGAGCCACCCAGACGTCCCTTAACTTGTAATTCTTATACAGACTTCTGTTAAAGGTTGAGGAACTCTCTATTTATTCTTAATTTTTGAGAGTTATTATCATAAATCAGTATTGAGTTTTGTCAAGTGTTTCTTTTATATCCATTGGTTAATTACAGTGGATTTTATTTTTTACCAGCTAATGTGTATGCAATTGATTTTTTAATATAAAATAATCCTTGCATTTCTGGGACAAATCCCATTTGTATATGGTATAATATTTTAAGTAAATTGGATTTAATTAGCTAATATATTTCTAGGAATTTTAAGAAGGATATTACTTTCTAGTTTTCCTAAAATATCTTTATGACTTGTTATCAGTGTAATACTGCCCTTATAAAATGAGTTAGGAAATGATAACCCCTTTACATCATAAAAGAGTTGGGGTAGGAATGGCAATTTTTTCTTCCTTAAATGTTTGAGACAATTGATAAGAGACATCATCCAGGATGACAGCTTATTGATATTTGCCAAGTTCCAGCAAGAGCTCAGGGAAGTAACCAGGTGTGGTTAGTGGCTATGGGATAGGGTGGTGAAGCATTTCTCTGACCAGGCAGGAGGGAGGGGAAATGAGTAACATCACCATACACCTTCCCCTAGGGCATTGCCTGCGCAGAACTCAGGGGTCCCTGGTGTTCACTCCCTTATATATTGAATACTCAAGACTGCATGGAGGCTTATCTTGATCTCCCTAGGCACGTGGAACCCCAGAAATCATAGAGGAAGTACAACAAATCCTAGGGAGTTAAGAATAAGACAGGCTTTCTATGCCCTTTGAAGAGCCTAATCAGGGTATATTCATTACAGGAATGAAAGCCAAGATATTCCAATCCTGGTATGAGACACTGATATTCAGGCTGAGACCAGTCATGGAACACAACATTTATGATGTTGGGCAATTCACTGCTGCTATGAAAGAAACTGACAAATTCTGGGAATGTGTGCAGGCTCTGGGACCTGATATAGACAGGGAGCTCAGAAGCCAAAAGGGTAGCCCAGTTGGTCTTCAAGGGCCTAGTGAAAGTAACCAAGAGACAAATGTGGTTTGAACTCATTGCTACTGGGACCGCACCTGAAAAGACAGACTGGCAATTTGACATTGTGTGTCAGCCTGTGGAAAGCCTTAAAACCTCAACAACAATTCAGATCTGCCTTTCCTGCCCTCACCATCCATGATGTCTTGCCTGCTCCAGCAAAAGCCTCAGGATCCAGCCCTATTCAGGATGAGTGCCTGTCATGCCCCAGGTGTAAGATGCAGGCCAAGTTCACCTTCAGGTGAGGGCTGCTGGAGGGGACTGGGGGCCCATGTGGAGCTCACTATTCACAGGTCCCCCAGAAATAAACAAAGGTGACAGCTCTGGTGGGTACTGGAGCTAAATGTATTCTAATACATGGTAATTTTTAGAAATTTGGGGGCCCTTCATCCTCATTAGTAATTGTGGAAGGCAAATGGTTGCCAAGGAAGGTCCTTCAAAATTGGAAGTTGGGTGTTCTCCCTTGCGAATACTAAGGTATCTCTCCAATACCAGAGAACATATTGGGTGTTGATATCCTACAAGGTCAAACTCTGCAAACTCTCAGTGAGTTCCACCTCCAGGTTAGAGTAAACAGACCAGTTCTGAAGGGAAACACCAACTTGGAGCAGCTTAAGTTTCCTGCTCCTAGAAAGAGTGGCATAAACAAGTAGGAGACACCATTTAAGAACTGCACCATATGGATATTGTGTTCTCTGTTCAGAGCACTTTCAGTAGCCTGATAGTGCCCATAAAAGTAACAACATGTCCCTTGTGTTTTAAACAATGTAACAAGGCAACTGCCAAATGAGTTGTCAAAGGCAACTACTCCCTCTGAGTGTAGATTCTAACTATGCCTTGGTTTGGGTGGACTTATCTGGCCTAACTCAAGCTTTCCCCTGTCACCATGCAACCAGGCAGCCACCAATAGGAGATTGGAGAAGCAGATATCCTCATTGACTAGACAATTATTGGAGGTCATTTTTCCAAGGTCATGATGTGCAAAACTAAGCAAAGGAACATGGTATTATTGAAGAGGTTCCATCGCCCCTATCACCCTAAATTAAGTAGGAGATTAGTTTATTAACAGGTAAAACTGCTTTGACCTGGTAAACTCAAGTACTATCCCAGTGCCTTAATCCAGAATGTTGTATGTACATATCTGAGAAGTCTGCTAATGTATGCACTTTCTAAAGTCACATGAATCACAAGTGAGGGACCTGAGTTATCCCACCAGAGCCTAAGGGACTTAAATTAGTGGTTTGGATCATGGGGCTCTTGGTGGAAAAGCATTGTTATTTATTTTGGAAATCATTACCTTGATCTGTGTCTTCTCTTGCATGTTCTTCTATTGCTGCTGTGGTATCTGTCCCCAGCACAGCCAGAGAGCCTCCAAAAGAACCAGGGAAAACCGTCGCTGATTGCTCAGGGCACATTGCAGAAGAGGGGGCATGTGAGATCCCAAGAGCCAGTTACGGAGGGGTGAAATATAAGAGGTCATTCAGAAGACCTGACCACCAGTTGACATGTGAGCTAAACCCCAGGAAATCTCAAGAATCAGAAACTCTTCTCCTCAACCCCACCTCTCTGGAAGGAATGCTCTGCCCATAGTTCCCACAGTGAGAGTCAAAATTTTTCAAGGATGCAGCCTTGCAAAAGCAATGCATTCTTGAGCCATCCCAAGGGTCTTTGTGGGGGCTAAACCTAGGTAAGTCTTTCATATAAAACTTCTAAAATTCTGGCAGGTGGATGTAGAGATCTGCTGGGCTTGCTGGTACCAAGACAAGCCTCATATGTAAGTTCTCTTGCTTGTGGAACCTGCCAGCCAACAATCTGGAGTGGCCTGCCTCCTTCTCTCTCCGCTTGCCCTCCCAGAATGGGGACAGTTTCAGATTTCATCCCTGAAGCTCTGCGTTTGCAAACCAACAGAGAAGGCTTTTGATTATGATTTTAATTTATGTGCTAGACATATAGGCAATTCTCTTTTCTGCTGCTTCTTTCGCTTGTTTATGCAGGAGGGATCTTTTTTTTTTTCTTTTAAAGATTTTATTTATTTATTTGACAGAGAGAGATCACAAGTAGGCAGAGAGGGAGGCAGAGAGAAAGGAGGAAGCAGGCTCCCTGCTGAGCAGAAAGCCCAATGTGGGGCTCCATCCCAGGACCCTGGGATCATGACCCATGCCGAAGGCAGAGGCTTTAACCCACTGAGCCACCCAGGTGCCCTTTCAGTTGGGATCTTTTAAGGTGTTTGTCCCTGTGCACTAAAATGTTGATATTAAGGTCTTACTACTATTTGCAATATTCCTTCTTATGTTTTCACTGTTTGACCTCTGGTAATTTTTCCACTTTCATTTTTGATATTTTTAGATTGTGTCTCTCTTGATCTGTCTAATTGAAGTTTTCTCATTTTTGATTTTTCATTTTGGTTTCATTACTTTTGTCTACATCTTTTTTTCAGCTTTCGATTTCTTTGATTTATGCTCTTACCTTATCACTTCTTTTTTTAATACCTTGGATTTAATAATTTTATTTATTTATTTTTGAGGTGGAAGCTTACATCATCGGTTTTAAGCATTGTTTCTTTTCTGGTATAAATCTTTAAAGATAGTAAGTCTTCCTTTAGACATGGATTTCGTTACAGTCCATATTTTTGATATGTTGTGGTTTTCATTTTATGTGGCTTAAAATATTTTCTAATTTTGCTTGGCATTTTTTTTTAACTCATGTTTATGCATTGGACACATATTGCTTGAGTTTCCAAACATTTGGGGGATTTCCAAATGCCTTTTTGTTACTGACTTCTCATTTAATAATTTTTGCAGTTACAGAATATTCTATGTTCCCAATACTTTTTTATCTTCTTGGAAATTTCTTGTGCACCTGTAAATGTGTATTGAGGGGGTGATATGGAAGTGTTGGTTGGGTAATGCTGATGGATGCCATTTTAGTCTATCGCATCCTTACTCCTTTTCTATCTACTAATTGTACCGGTTATTGAGAGAGGAATGCGGAAATACTCAATTTTAGATTAGTCTACTTCTTTTTACTTACTAATTTTCCTTTCTGTATTTTGAAGTTCTATTTTAAGATACACATTTGTTATTGTTGTGTCTTCTTTATGAATTAACATTGTTATTATTGCAAAATGTTTATCTTTATTTTTAGCAATATGACTTCTTTTGAGCCTAAGTCTAATATTAATACAAGAACCCCAGCTCTCCTATGCTTAGAATTTGCATGGAAGTATTTTCTATTCTGTAATTTTAATCATTCTGTGTCTTCATACGTAAAATGAATTTCTTAGGGGCAGCCGGTTGCATTTTGACAATCTTTGTTTTTTAATTGTGTGTGTACAACAATTGCATTTAATATATAATTATTAAGAAGGTTGTACTTAACTTTATCACATTGCTAGTTGTTTTCCATTTATAACACCCATTTTGTACTCCTTTTTTTCGATTCTCCTGATTTCTTTTGTATTCGTGAAGCGCACTTCACCATTCAGTGTTATTTCCACTGTTTAATTCTTAGCCATGCCTCTGTGTTTTCCCATGGTTGTCCTCAGGTTTATAATATCACTATTAACTTTGTGCATTCTATTTTAATATTAAATTTTACCATTTCATGTAACTTAGTAGATTTTAACCAAATATTTCCATTTCCCTTTCTCCCAATGCATTACTATTATTTTTGTCTTAAACAGTAAGTTATCTTGGAGAAAAATTTAAAATGAGCAAATACTTTTAAATTCAGCCACAAATGCTTAGCAATTTAACATTTTTCACCTCACTATGTAACAAATTTCCATCTCATGTTATTTGTCTTTCACCTGAAGAATTTTTTCCAAACATTTTTTTGTATTGTCAAACTGTTGGTGATGAATTATCTCAAAGTCTGTTTTTCTGAAAAATTCTTTAATTTGACTATGCTAGTGAATGATATTTTGCTTAGTAAAAAATTCTAGTTTCATGATCTTTGTCTTTCATCAGCTGAAAGATGTCATAATATTTATTTTGGTTTGCATGGATTCTGATGAGAAGATTGTGATTATCCTTACCTTTGTTTTTTTTTTTTTCAAATATTCCTTACTTTTCCTGGATGTCTTTATGATTTTTTTCTTTATCACTGATTTTTAATAACTCGATTTTGATATACTTTGGTGTGTGTATATCTGTGTCAGTATTTATTCTGCTTTGAGTTCTTTGAGCTTTTTTGACTTATGTGTGTGTGTGTATTTTAAATCAAATTTGAAAAAATGTTTATCATTTCCTCATATATGTTGAATATTTTGTTGCTATTTTTTGTTGCTATTATTGCAATTGCTTTTGGCATTTGAATTTTTGCTTCCTTTTTTTCTTTGAAACCCCAAAGTCACATATTTTTAGGCTACTTGATGTTTTTCTACTAATTTTTTTTAGGTTCTGTTTATTTTCTTTCAGTTTTTGATTTTTCTTACTGTGCTCATTATTCACAGATTCTATTGCTGTTTTTAATACCAATGGAGTCTTCTTTTGGTGCCTTTTTTTTCCCCCTAAAAAGATTCCAGGTCCAGCTTGGAGTGCAATAGGAGGCTTGAACTCATGACCCAGAGATCAAGAGTAAGATGTTTAACTGACTGAGCTACTGAGGAGCCCCCTTTTGCAGTGTTTAATCTGTAGTTAATGTCATTCTCTAATATTTTCATTTCAGATATTTTATGTTTCATGCTTATAATTTCTATCTGATTTTTTAAATATTTTCCACTTATATCTCAACTATGTTCAAGTGTTCCTTTGAATACTTGAATGTAGTTATAATAGCTGTTTCCATGTTCTTATTGGCTAATTCCATCATCTCTTTAATTTCCGTTACCACAGTTACCAACATTAATTCTTGTGGTATCTCGAGGTGAAATAGGCAAGTGAAGTGAATGCTTCTGCTGTGGATGTTTGAGGAGAAGAAATTCTAAAGAAAAATATAGCTAAAAGCAAATTACAATATTGAATATGAGTATTGGCTTTATTTCACTCTTGGATTTTTAATGTTAATCAGCCAACTTTCACATTAATGAAAGCTGACCATAGTTATCCCCAAATAATATGAAACCAACTACAAAAAATAATTCAAACCAATTCATATTTCTTCTGCTCATGGGTAAGATTCTCCTTTTTCTTTGCATGTCTATTAATTTTTGGATATTTGTTAGACATTTTGACATTATGTTGTTGAGTGTCTGGATTTTGTTTTCTTTCTTTAAGCATCACTGAGGCTTGTTTTGGCAGCCAGTCTTGTTCCTGGCAGATCAATTTAATCTGTTTAATCCTATTTTGATACTTTGCTTGGGCATGGCAAGAGTAGCCTTTTATCCAGAGATATACTGGTTCCTTAGCTCTGGCTTGTGGAAACTCAAATATTTCCCCTTCTTATGTGAATATAGAGTGTTGCTCAACTTATGTGTCTGCTTCTTCTCTGCCTGCCTTTTGAAGTTTAATTTTCACATCTGTGATCACTTTGTGATATGCCAAATTTTCTAGACTAAACAAGACTCCTTAGAATCCCCTCTCTACTGTATTTCCAGTTAGAATGGGCAACAACAGAGGCAGTAGCTATCTTATAACATGTGCTCATCTTTTCCAGTTTATTAATTAGATGGTAAGTTGACTGTTGTTGTAAAGAAATTTTCTAGATGGGATTAAAATCATATCAGTAAACTTTGAGTAAAAAGACAGTTATCTTAGGTGGACCTGATTTAACCACATAGAAGTCTTTGAAAGAATGTGTAGGCCCCCTGAGGAGAGGACTCCAAGTAACAGCTAGGCCTCATAGTACTTTCCCTTTCCACTAGATCCCCTCGTCCTAACTGCCTGCTTGTGGATTCAGCCTTCAGCTCAAGCTCATAGGGTTCCAGCCTGATCATGATCTCTTCTTAACTGCCTACCTTACTTCAGGCTAACTTTACCAGTCCCCTAAACGTAATAAGCCAATTCCTTGTAATAATTATATATAATTAATTAATCATGCATACATATCATTTATATTAATTATTCATAAGTATATGTTGCATATGTACACATATATATGCCTTGTTACAGCCTCATTTCACCAGCCCCAAAATTGCATAAGCCAATTTATTATAGTGATTATATATACATGTACATATATACATTTAAACACATATATGTATAAACACTGGGGGTCCTGGGTGACTCAGTTGGTTAAGCACCTAACTTCAGCTCAGTCATGATCTCAGGGTCCTGGGACTGAACCCTGCGCTGGAATGAAGGTGGGGGAGAATCTTCTCAGCAGGGAGTCTACTAGTCCCTCTCCCTCAAACCCTCCCTCTACTTGTGCTCTCTCTCTTTCTCAAATAAATAAATAAAATCTAAAAAAATACATATTTACCTATGTATTATGTTTGCTAAACTAAGCTAGTATAATACAATATATTACATGTCCATGTACATCTCTATCCTATTCATTCTGCTTCTGTAATTTAACCTTTACTGATCTGTAATATTTATCAAATCCTATAAGGGATGTCTTTATAAATTTCTTGACCTCATTTCCTTTGTAGCACTGTCTTTTTATGGAATTCTGCCACACAGATTTCACCTGCTTTAGTGTCCTAAAACTCTGATCTTGCTCTCCCGAACTCAGCATGACTGTAGGTTTTTGTTTGTATTTCCACTTCCTGCTAATAATTGCTTCCAGTTGGAATACTAGGGTTGTTGTAGATTAGCCTCATTTATTCATTTTTTTTTTTAAGTATCAGGTCCTGCATGGGTTTTATTCAATATCTGAAAACACCTTTTAAAAATATTTTTCTTAGTTTTTCAGTTGTTTACAGTTGGGAGGGGAGGTTCTAAATAGTTACCACAGTATGCCTGAAAACAGAAACAGTGGTTTAGTTTTGTGTTTTTTTTTTCTTAATTTTTAAAATTTTTGTTTAATTTTGATTTAATTTTTTAGAGCAATTTTAGGTTTGCAGCAAAATTGAGAGAAATGCATAAAGAATTCCCATATACTTCCTGCCTCTATATATGTATAGCCTCCTCCATTTTAAATATTTCCCCCAGAGTGACAATTTTGTTACAGTTGATGAGTGTATATTAGCACATCATAATCCCTCCTAAATTCATAGTTTACCTAAGTTCATCCTTGAAGTTGTACATCCTATGACTTTGGATGGTCTAGAGTTTTAATATGTGAAAGTTTATTGTCCTTAGAGCTAAAATTTGCCATAATCTGGCCACAGTGACACAGTCAGGAAAAAAATGTAAATATTTCACACTACACTTGAAGGCATTGGTGAGGGTGAAAAAAAAAAAACAAAAAACCTGGTTGTTCATCTGCTTTAATTACTCAATTGTATACCTTACCTCATGCATAATATTCTCTCAAAAATTTTTTGAATCAGACTGAGTTGTGCTTTCTGCACCTATCTAACACAGCACCTGTTACCTAATTAAAGTAGCAGAATATAATAGCTAAAGACTTAAGAGCTAGATAAAATAATATTTGAATTTTAGTTCCTAATTGGCTAATTATGTGGCTTAAATGCAAATTTATTAATTTTTAGCAGCCTAATTTTCTTCATCAGAAATAAATGATAGTTATAATATCAACCTCATTGGGTTGCCATGGAATTGAATAAAAGAATGTTTGCAAATTTCTTAGCACTGCTATTATCACATAGTGAACACTCAATTTTTAGATCCTTAGTATATTTTTATTCAAAAATAATAAATATTTAAACAAAATTAATCTATTAATAATAACTTGCCTCCATTTTTTAAGAAAAAGGGGGTCTTAGTTTGTTTGGAGCTTTGGATGTGATATCATAAGTCATTCAGATGACCCTCTCATCAGATGCTTGAAACTTGATTCAGTGGGGAATTAAATTCCTACTAACTTATGCAGACATTTACAGATTCACATAACTGAGATGGCCAGTGGTAGGGAAGGTCTCAAGTGGTTGATGAGCTCCACTTCTCAAGAATCTTCTAGACTCCACCCTCTTCCATGTATTGGTTTCATCCTCATTCTGACTTCACTCAAGGTAACAAAATGGCTTTAGTAAATCCTGGGTTTACAACTATGTATTTCACCATATAAAATATGAAACTTTCTTCCACATAAAAAAAAAAAAACAAACCCTTTCCTTGGATAGCACCACCTGAGATCACATGCCCATCCCTTCTAATCAAAGTGATGGTTTATCCTGAGATATAATCTGGGATTAAATGGTTGAATCAACCAGTGGTACAATAGATAGCAAGTTGTAGTGAACTTATTTACTTATGTTCTTGTGACCTATCCTTGAGTTGGGGCTGGAGTTAATCTCAATCAGTCAACACTGTTATTGTTCAGTGGCAAAAATTGCAATGCCTTCCACAAAGACCATATGTAAAATCCTAAAAAGTCCTAAAAATTTAAAAAAATGCCTTTTTGGGGTATGATCAGAGTGTGAATATTTTTGGTCATCAGAAACTTACTACCAACAACCCAAGTCACATGTTTTGATTGTTGGCAGATCTTGATCAGTATGTCTCATGTGTTTAAGAATAAGCTTGAACAAAATAGATGTCCGCTATTCTGGACTGACCACGGCAATCTGAGAGACATTTATTTAATGGTCCTTATGTAAAAGGACATGGTCTAAGTGTTTTACATGTATATAATCATTTTAATACTCTTCTCAAGCTTATGAAGCTATATCTAGTATCATCTGCATTTTATAATTGAGGTAACTTGCACAAGGTAAGTGTCACCAAGAAATTGGCAGAGCTAGGGATTGGAATACAGCTAGTCTGGTTCTTAAATCCATTAAAAAAAAAAGATTTTATTTATTTATTTATTCATTCATTTATACATATGCATTTATTTATTTATTTATTTATTTATACAGAGAAACAGAGAGAGAGAAAACAAGTAGACAGAGTGGCAGGCAGAGGGAGAGGGAAGCAGACTTCCCACTGAGCAGGAAGTCTCCAGCGGGGCTCAATCCCAGGACCCAGGGATCATGACTTGAGGTGAAGGAAGCCACTTAACTGACTGAGCCACCCAGGTGCTCCTAAATCCATGTTCTTAACCAAATACACTAATACAGTATTTATTAGTTGAAAACCCTTAACCTAGAGAGAGATGAAAGACTTTGAAGCCTGTTTGATTAGCTGGGGAGACTTGCTCGAGTTCATTCACTCTATCAAGCTATCTATCTATCTATCTATCTATCATCATCAATCATCTGTCTACTGATTCATCTTCCCAACTCTCAAATCTACCTACCTTGTGAACAATAGTAGGGATACACTATAGGTTATATTGTAATAACTACTCCCAAAAGTTCCACTCTTTTATTTTTAATGTGATGCATATATTTATCCATTCATTCAGTTACTCATTAAAAATGTACTACCTGCTTATCCAACCTGAGACACTGAACTAGCTCCTTGGAATGGAGATATTTAAGACAATCTTCCTGCTCTTAATGATGTCACATTCTTGTCCCCTAGACCAATGTTTTTGAAATTGAAGGGTATAAGTCATCATTTAAATTTAAAAAAAGAAAAATGTCAGAATTCTTTATATGTAATAGGTGTAACTGTTAACTGTTTTGTGTGTTTTATGTGTCTGTGTTGGTGACTGTTCTATATGTACTAGTTTATGGTGTTTCTTAATGTGTTTCTTAATGGAGTAAGTGGTCCAAAATAGTTTAGAATGACTACCTTAGAATCTAGTCAACCAAATCTTAGCTCTTTCTTAAACATTTTACTTCCTATCATTATATTACAGGGACTGGAGGAAAAGGACTATATCTTGTATTTTACTTTATCCCCCTGGCACACATTCTAGTAATTTTCTCAGGGTAACTGCTTAATTCAACTGATTGTTTTCCTGATTAATGACGAAGAAATGTTTTATTTGAAATTATTGTTGCCCATTTTTGATCAATAACTACTTTCTTTGGATTTATTTTAGAAGTCATTTAAACAATAAGTTTAGCTTCGTGGCAAGAAAACAAAGTGGTCAGTTGACCAAAATTTGGAGTTTTTCAACCAATTTATGTTCTTTTTAGTGACAGAGCCCGAACCTCACTTATGAGCAGCTATCACAAGGCAATAACTTTTGTTCTCTAACCTTATTAAAGTAGATTTGTTTTTTTCAATGTTGAGGTAAAATGGCTTTAAATAATATTATTAAACCCTAAGCTAAGCAATAGCTTTACCATCAAACTTTATGCTTTGTGGTTGCAGCATTTTATGGATTTATTTTCTTTGCTTTCAGGGGGGAAAAGAAAACAGCTGGAAAAGGCTACATTAACTGAAGTCCACAAGATTTTGGACATGGAGATGACGCAACATTAGGGAATCTGTGATGCAAATTTCATGTGTGTGGAGCAATTTCATTAGTGTATCATGCTTCTTACCATCGCTTTCTCTTTACCTATGAAACTTGCTCAAGTACATAAAGATATAGAATAGTCTTTACCATTTTCTCTGAGCTAGCAGCATCCTCTGGCATCTCAGCTCAATGGAAAATATGGGAAGAAGTAACCAAAGCAAACAATTTGTTCTCTATGGGTTTAATAAAGTACAATAGTACAACCTTTGCTGGAGGTTCAGGAATTTTCCACAAAGAATGCCTGTGTAGTTAATGTTTGCATGTTCATTTTTAATCTAATTTCTTTCTTTTCCAAACGTATTGATAGTCATCTGAAAAAGTAATTCTTTAAAGGAGTTATTCATGTTACAGAATGCTTCATCACTCATTTTTGCTACAGTTTAAAATGGACATTTAAATCCTATATATCTATCATCCATCTATGTCATTCATTCATTCATTCATTCTTCATTTATGCATTCACTCACTGTTTTAGACACAGCTAAAGGAAAAAAAAATCTCAAGGAGCTTAAAAGATAGTAATAGCACTCCTCTATGCTCAATTAAATCTTTCACAGAGTTCTCTAAGTAGCCACTTATATGAGCATTTATTCTGGCAATACTGCATAAATATAAACTGATAGAAAAGTCATAGACATCTTCCAAAAGCTGATTATCAGAAAGTGCCTGAAAACATTAAAAGATACCACTTAGTGATGAGATGTTTCATTGTTATATTTTGAAATTGCTAATTAATAAAGTGAATTAAGTTAATGTAAGAAGTAAAGATAGAAATTAATTTAGTATACCTTAGGAACTGTTTCCGAGGACTTGGGAAATCAATTTTAGTCACTCTCATTTGTCTGTGAGGCATAAATACTTAAATGCAACATCAAAAGCCATCCATAAGTATGGTTTTAAGTTAGAAGGAGTTTTCCTACTGGTCTTTATAGAATTAGTCTTTTGGAGGAGTGAGTCCCACTTACATTGACATATTATACATTGGCAGTCAAGTTAGACCCAATGGTATCTAAGATAAGGGCCTTTTGGGGCCTCACCTAGAGAAACAATGGACAAATAAATATGTCTTAACTTTTAAAAATCTAAAATGTTTGTAAGGCTATATCTAAATATAACCCAGACTTTGAGTCAATGGAACACACTTGTGAGTATTTCTGTCACATATGAGTTGAGGTGACATAGTGGTATCAAATTTGGGGTGTTGGGCTAAAAAAATACATTCCTGTTTTAATGTTCAGTGATCCATTTCTCATTAAAATGACCCTTTAGACAACAGTCTAAACCCCATCTTGCTTAACCACAAAATCTTTAGTCTTCTGTAAGATTCCACTCCTCAAAGTCTTCTGGGTGATTCTGAATAATGTTTATTTGTTTCACAAATTTTTCCTGATTGTCTCTTGTCCCAGCTCTTATGTCTATAGGCTATGATATCCCCAAAGTAACTCTAACTAACCATCTGTCTTTATGTTCTGGACTTCCAGCCCAGATGTTGCAGGGGCCATTTTTCATCAGTGGGGATGACTTTGATATTGCCTTTACTACCCCAAATCTGTTGAGCAAGAGGAAGGGAAGAGAACAAAACTGTTTAATTCTTGCTCCCAATTTTCAATCCATTTCCCAGGCCATATAATTATAATTTGCAGAGATAAAGTGTGACTCTTCATGAAGATATTTTACATTTTTGTGTTTTTGTAACATTTTATGTCATAAAGTTAACTCAGTATAATGAGGGTGGTCAGATTTAGCAACAAAAGTGCTGTATATACTTTACCCTTGTATAATAATTATTTGTTCTTTGCCTGAAATTTTAACTTAACCAGGCATCCTGTATTTTCTCTGGCAGTCTTAACTAACTCAGAGTCTTCCTCCTAGAACTGGTTTCTTAAAATTTTTTAGAATAGGCAAAAATAATCAAATTAAGAATCAATCTAGCTTAAGAAATTGAAATCTTCCCCTAAAGACATAGAGAAATGTTTTGAGCCTTAAAAATAGAAGTTTCCCATCATCATTTATCTACCAATGGTTCAAGTATATTGGATTTAAGTTTCAGACCATCCTGCAAATGGCTATTTCCCTTCCTAAATGGTTGTTTCAGTGCTTAGTGAGAAATTTCTCTTCAAGGTAGTGCCCTGACCTTGGGGATACTTCTGTTGTTTCAAGGTTGGTTGATAGGATGATTTCCTCATATTCTACTTTATAGAAGTCTGAAGGATAATCCCTTCCCCAGACTCCAGTTTTTGCCACCCAAGTCCAATATAAGGAATACAGAAAACATTTGAAAAATTATGTCTGCAGTATCTTCAGGACTGTCCAAATGAGAGAAGAATGGGATAGGAAAAGTCAGGCTGCTCAAATATAAAAATACCTTCACCTCTAATCTAAATTAAGGGGCTTCCCCAATCCTGAAGCTCTGAGCTATTTTAGAAGGCTTTGCATTTAATGATATGACAGGAATATTTTCTGAAGTTTAGCTGTAATATGTTCTGCTGGATTAGTACTTGGTGCATTCAGGGTAATTCTGCATTGACAAAACAGGCACTCTGTCCTGACACGGATCACAAAAATTTGCAAACTCAGTTTTCATAGCCTATTTACTGTCAGATTTATATCAGTGTTGAAGTGCTTTAGCAATCAAATTAGTTCAAATCTGCCTTAGCATCTTTTTACCTTAAGATTAAAAATATTCACAATATTGTGTTACAGAATGTTTTTGCATATTTTCCTTGCACTCAGCTTACCTAGTTTAGACTTTGCTAATGCAACCTTTTGATCAGTTAACTACTGAAGCATTAGCTCTATCATCTGTTGCCTCAAAAATTTGTAACAGAATCTGAACCTTTGACCTCATCCTAGCAAAGTAGTAATTAATGTCAGATACATTTTGATAACACTATTAAAATTGTTTTAAATGCTTGAGCAGCTAATTAGAGAGAGTAGTTTCCTGTATTACTTTACCAAGTATCGTCCCAGGGTGAATATTCTTTCTGATGAAAGACAACAAAATACCTCACACTTCAGGAAAATAATCAAATAAAGCATATTTCTGTATAGAGTGTGTTTATCTAGGGAGCATACTTAACAAAGCAGCAATTCCGTCTCCTCTATGATTCAGAGAGTTTAAATGGCATTCTGACCCAAGACATTCTTTACATGATGATGGCACTGTTTGTGTTTTGAGAACTTATGAAAGTCGGCTGAGGTCATTGGTGGGTCCTGCAATCTTGTACAAGATTAATTTTCCCAATATATTTTGTGGGTGTAGAAAGGATCACTGGAGACATGTAGGTCATGCTGGTGTCTGATGAAATTTTCCTTTGACACCTGCTGCCTGTCCACATATTTTTTTTTATGAGGAAATGTTGCTTAAGCTTGATGAGCTAGAAATATTTTGACTGTTATGCTATTTACTTATGAATAAATAAATCCTAGAAACTTCTTTATTATTTCCAGATTTGGTAAATACTGGATTAGGACTGGGAAATTAAGACATATTTTGATCCCAAACTTTATTTTTCACCATTTCACATTAATTAAAGCCTAAGATGTATTTGGTTAAGCTATTAAAGTAATTTTAAATACAAGACTTTAGACTGTCAACACTTGGTCAAAGTAATCTCCAGTCTTTAATAAATCTCATGATTACTTCACACAGTATTATTGGATTTCTTTTTTCTCTTTAAAGTGGATGCGGTAAGCAGGTTTTTTTTATTTTTTTCCTTCTTTCTTCTAACTGCAAACAATCAATAAATGGATAAAAAAACAGGTTAGCTTTCTGAAACTTCCAAACTACTATTTTGAATACTTGGAAAATATATCACCAAAATATAAATAAGTAGACTGGGTTTTAAATGTTTAATGTCACTAAGGAAAATTTTTGTAATTTTATATTAGAAAAGGAATTGGTGATAACTGGCCTCTACTTATCCACCATATTGATATTTCCACATTTCCAAGGTGCATTCACTTCCACTAGCATGGGTAGGTGCTGGCACACACTCTGACCATTTCCATTTTGTTTTTGAATACGTGACTTATCTCACCTTACTGTCCCTCACACTTCTTTTTTAACTCTCCAAAATACCACTTTCAAGTAAAAGTGTCTGCCATGAGGACATTTCTAAGCATTCAAGCACACTTCAGCCTCTTATTCCTCACCATTCTTATCCTGGCCAGTAATACCAAGACCTTCCAAGGCATAATTAATTTAAGTTGATCACTTTTTCTGTGCTTGGAATGCACTAATTTATTTCATCCTCTGAAGTAAGTAGTGCCATTTCCTCTCTTCTTCAGGAGATGAATCTTTAGAGAGGTTGACTAATTGCCTAAACACGCCTCGCTGTTCTACACTGAATCTAAGTTCTTTATACTCTGTTATTTGGCTTCACAACAGGGATGTAGTCAATACTCCAAAGGCAATTAGGAGTGTGGCTTGAAGGCACGGGAGAAATGGTTTCAGAAGGCTTCTGATTGCCGAGGAAAAAATGGGCTCAGAAGATAGTGTGCCCCAGTCTTCTGAAACCCACTCACATGAGCTTGTCAAGTTAAAGACTCATGGAACACACACACGCACACCTCCACACCCCCACATGCAAGCAGCACAGAAGCCTGTATATTGCGTGGAGCAGGCAAAGAAGTATATTTAATCAATACCTGTTCTATATTTTGGGTCTAAGTTTGGAAAAGAATCCGTATATTTCTGATGGCTTTCTGTTTTAGGCTGCAAGCAGATAGGTTTATCTTCTCCTGTCTCTCCTTTAGAAGGTCAGTATACCATTAACCATTTCATTTCTCCCCCATTTGCTGTTGGACTTACTTATCACTATCTTATTTATTCTAAAATACGCTAAATTCAGGGATTTGTATGATTTGCTAAAAGAGTTTTGTTGTTGTTGTTTGTTTAGTTTTGGTTTGTTTGTTTGTTTTCTTTTTTAACTATAAGATCATCTCTTGGTGGGAATTGCAAGAGATGTGTTTGTTGCTTTTACCATCTTAGTGTTTAGAATTTATAATGAGTCATGCTTGCTCTTACCTCACATATTCTGAGAAGAGATTACCACAGTGATGTCTTCAAAACATTCTTAAATTGAGTTATAAAAGCTAGGATTATGATGACTGCCCAGTGATAAAGGTGAGGTTATTACTTGAATCCTGGATCCTCCTCTGGGACTTCACAGAGCCATGAAGAGGATGATGCCAGGAAGTCTAGGCAACTGAGATCGATACAAAACTGTAAGGATTCCGGATCTATTTGGGAAATAGCCCTTAGGTTTGCTAAATTCTAAGTTCTTTACTAAGACCTCAGTGACAGCAAGAATCACTGAATACTGAATTAGCTCAGTTATCTCTCTCTGAATTCTGAAAACTGATGTGAATAGCTAGCCTTCTAGAATAGTTATGGTTTCTTTCCCACATTGGATCAATGAAGGAATTTACAAGAGTACAGTACTCTTGCCTTCTAGTGTCAAGGATTCACGATTCAGCATCCTGTGGATTATATATGGATTATATATGGTTGCGTTGCTTCGAGGAGACTTTCTGTTATCTGTGATGCCCATCGTCCTGAGGTGGCCTTTTAAGAAGTCTCATGATTATATTACTGATCAGGTCAACACTCATGTGCTATAATTGTCAGGATTCTCCAGAGAAACATAATCAATAGGATATATGTATATCAGGAGAGATCATTTAATCGAATTGGCTTACACCGTGGGGGCTGGCAATTCTAAAATTTAGAGAGAAGGTTGCCAGTCTGAAAATTCATGTAAGAGCTGAAGTTGAGTCTTGAATTTGAAATGAACAGGCTTAAAACTCTGGCAGGATTTCTCCTCTGCCATCTCAAGGCCACATTGGCCATGGCTTCTCACTCAGGAAATATTAGTCTTTGCTGTTATGGCCTTCTGTTGATCTGACGAGGCCCCAGCATTGTAAAAGGGAATCTTCTTTACTCAAAGTTGAATGACTTAATTAATCATCTGTGAAAAACATCTTCATGACAACATATAGATGGGCTTCTAAACAACTGGTGTCATAGCCTAGCCAACCAACCTGGCAGAAAATTAATCATCACAGGTGTTCTATATGCATGTTAGAATGATACGGAAAGATGGAAAGATAAATGTAAAAGGAGGAAATGGCAACTCTTCTGAAACTGGGGTTTGGATTTTTTCCCCTGAATTTTTAATATTTTCTTGAATCAAGAGTGTGTGAACAGTAACTTGCTCCCATCCTTTCCTTGCAGTAACAGATATGATGGAAATGAATAGATAAGTGACTACAGTACTGCTGCATTTCAGTCACATGAGCCGGAAATAAAATATAAACTAGAAATGATGGTTCTCACTGGTCTTTTGTCATGGAATCAATTTAATCAAATCAACATATTTTAATCTTGCAAGCTTACTTATTCAACAATATTTATTGAGTATCTTCTATATGCCAGGTACTGATTGAAGCTCTGGATATATGGCAAAGAGCACAACAACAACAACAACAACAAAAATCTGCTTTCATGGATTTTATGTTTCAGCAGGGATTGGCTAATGATAAAGAAGTAAATGTAGCATTGATGGGAGAAGGAATACTTTTAGAGAAGCTCGCTATGTCAGGTGTCTTTAAAGAGGTCATGTTTGATTTGAGATCTGAATGAAGAATGTGAGTTCTATGGATTTCTGTAGAAAGAAGTGATAATGTCCAGAATATTCCAGAAGCAGCTGGAGACAAGAGTGGATACAGTGAGGAGAGAGGAATGTGATAGGAGATGAAGTCAGAGGAAGAGAGGGAGGAAGGACTAGGGTATGGAGGTCTTAGTTGGTCAGGGATTTTGAACCTGTTAGTGAGAAGATAGCCCATAGAGAATTTTGAGTGCAAGAGTGATCAGACTAAGATTTTGAAAGGATTCTTCTATCAGCTCTGGGGAGAATAATTTCTACTTGAGGCCAGGCTGTGGTATATGAAGAGTCACTTGAACCAGGGAGATAGCAGTGGAGAGAGTGAGAGTGGCTGGATTCCACATATGTCAAACACATCTATCCAGCTTGTATGGTACAATGCTAGGATTTATTAAGGAATCTTCCAAAGAGCAAAGGTAAACCCAGAAGCTCTCATTGGCATAGTGGGTCCCCTTTAGATAAAAATGTGAACAAAAATCCCCCACAAGACATAGCTCTAAATAGATCATGAAAAGGATACTTGTTTACAAAATGAAAACTGACACAAAAAATCAGGACATCACCTTATTCCACCTCATACAGGAACTCACACTTCACACAATGCTGACTCAATTTTTCACTGCTCTGCATCTATTCATGAGTAATCATGAAAACACAGTAAATATAGATTCAGGGTTACAAATAAATTTTAGCGAGTGAGCATTTACAAATAGGAATTTGCAAAAAATTTGGGTCACCTTTACTTCTCTGGAAAGAGACCATAGTGAGTCAAAATTATTTACAACAAACACACTACTTATTTCTCCCTTTCTGTAATTTGCATTTGAACAGAAAATCCAGGGTCTATGTAATTCTACTAGAATTATTTCACAACTTTTCTTGAAATACTAGGAAGTGAATTCAGGCAGTTTCGAGTGTGAATTTTTTTTTTTTTTTTAAGATTTTATTTATTTGACAGAGAGAGAGAGAGAGAGAGAGAGAGATCACAAGTAGGCAGAGGCAGGCAGAGAGAGAGGGGGAAGCAGGCTCCCCGCCAAGCAGAGAGCCCAATGTGGGGCTCGATCCCAGGACCCTGAGATCATGACCTGAGCCGAAGGCAGAGGTTTAACCCACTGAGCCACCCAGGTGCCCCCCGACTGTGAATCTTAAGTCTGTCATTTTATTTCTGTGTAGCTATGACCAACAGTGATCGATCTCTAAAATGGGTACAATAACACATATTCTAAAAAGTTGCCATGAGGATTGATTGAAGAATCTACCAATTTTGAGCACCTAGTACGTTTTCATCAATGTCATTTAGTTTAACTAAGCCCATTGCATACTCAGCTTTGTTGTGGCTTCATGGTCCCGCTTGATTACTCTTTCCCTCTACTTCTAGGAAACACCAAACAAAATAAAGGACTATTTTTCAGTAATCACTATCCTAAAATTGTGATTTCATAATCTTGTTTCCATTTTGTGCATGATTATTCAAGTTCTTTTGGGACATAGTAAAGAATAAATCATAAATTTAAAATATAAGCAAATAAATGTACTAATAATGAAGTCATATTTACTTTTTCAGCTTTGGTAGAACTGGTTTCATTCTGAGATGTTTAAAGTCTAGCATTTCTCTTCTAAATATTTATGTGTAAGAAATATTATAAAAAAAGAACTTGAGGATGAGCTCTGTGCTTAGGAGGGTATACATTTTAGTGACTAACAATATAACAATAAAGAAATTGGAACTCTAAAACAAGGATTTGCCTGTTTTTGTGAAAGTATATGAAGAAGCATCTAGAGTTTATGAAGAACAATTCTAACTGGCCAAACCCAAAGTATTTTTCTACATTTCTAGTTTCTCAGTGATGTGAGGGGATTGGCACTGAATGACAGTTTTAATAGTGCACTAATAATAATAATAATAATTGAATCATTTATTTATTTGGGGCATTCATTATTTATTAAACATCCTACTGAAAGTGTGCATTATGTTACTTATTTATCATAACAATATGCAGTGGAAGCAATTTCTCTATTTTATCTATATTATCTCTATTTTAGATAAGAAAGTAAACTTAGAGAAAGTATGGAAATAATCTAAGGTCACACAGCTCATCAATGGTGGGGCTGCAATGGGAACTCAGGTTCCATCTCTAAATTTTCAGTTTTTTTTCTAAACTTTCATTTATCTTCAATGGATGTTTGGATTAGTAATGAATGCTATGAAACATTGTAATCAAATTGCTAGATGTTGTATATGGTCAGCAGATGAGCAGGATCCCAAACCTTCTAAAGGGGACCTTCAAAGGCTTATTTAAGAATATTTGCTAGACCAACAAATTTACCTCAAATACAGGGTGCTTTCTTCTGGAAAAGGCAAAGGAAAAAGGGACAGCCCGCAATATGCAAAGGCTAGTTGCTGTTGCTAGAATGATCATCAGCATAGATGCTTTGCTAGAAAAAGCAACATAAACTTGAGAAGATACAACTACACTCTGATAGGAGGGAATGAAAATTATGAAAATCAGAAAACACATTTTATATAAATAGAGTAAAGCACTTACTTTTTTCTTCCATATTTTCCATCCTGACCTACAAAGTATGGTTTATGTTGGAAAGTGCTTTTATCTTAGTCATTTTGGTTTCAGGGATAGGTAGAGCACATTAAAACTCATCTCTATCCTGTATTGTCTCTTTTTCAATCAACCTCAGCTTTCAGTGGATAAAAAACAACAACAACAACAACAAAAACAGAGCGCCTATGCGAGAACACAAAAAACAAGGAGATAAAGCTCTAAGATTTTTTTCCCCCTCTATAAAGAGGCTTATACAATGATTGGAGCAGACATTAGGAAATTAGACCAAATGGTAGTGTTAAATCCATTAACCAACCTACATTCTCCAGTGAAAAATGACATAACTTTTAACAGTTTGGGTGAAAAAAATTAAATATGTGGCTAGGATCTTTAATTCCTTTGTGGGTTACTCCCCCAGTAAGTATTTGCTAAAGTTTCACCATATGTACTTCCTTGGCTCACACTTCAGGTCACGTGTAAAATTTATTTAACAGGCATATTCTCAAAACCATTTAAGCCATGAGAGGTCCTTTTCCATTTCCTTGGTAAGTTTTTATTCCTTGTTATTTATTTAGGATTTAGGGGAATATGTGAGTGAGTGTGTGTGTGTGTGTGTGTATGTGTGTGTGTGTGTGTGTAAATGAGTTTTGTAGGATATTTTAAGATTAGTTAGATAATGTAAACATTCAGTTATCTAGTCTTTTATTCCTTGGATTGCAATACTTTCTTAAATTTAAAAGAAACACCATTTATCAAAGTGAAAGGAAACCATGCAGAAGAGAAATATTTTTTGTTGTTAACCAAATGAAGTGAGACTTGAAAGTTTTCCTCTAGTTAAGAAATGCAAATCAGTATCATCTATAACGACCCAAGCAAGGACAAAAATTAGATTTTTTTTTCTTTTTCAGAAAGTAAAACACTTCAACAGGTTTTTGAACCTGATGGTTAGAACAAAACATTAGCCTTAGATGTTAAAATTTGCTTATAATGAAAAGTGGGAAAACCTCATGGGTTTATATGCATCGTGGGGCCTCCTTCTATGGAGATTCCTCTCTCTTCTAACACAGGCAGACTTCAGAGAAGACAGACTAGCAAGCTCCTTACAGGATGGAATCTAAAGGATACTCAGTGGTCTCTGACCGTCCGTATTCTTGCTTGCACAGCTGCCATGGTACCTGACTATCATGATGAAAGAGAGATTCTTTGAAAGCTAGGAGGCTTTGGACTGATAGCCAGCTGAGAGCAAGTCCCTTCAAGAATATGCCTCAGAGGCTGCAGAGGAAAATCACCCAAAGGGTACCCTGAGGTAAAGGTTAAGACTGGAAGGAAAACACACAACAAATATTTTGGACTGTTTGGTAATGTGACTCCAGCAAAGCACTGAGTCTGATGTTAGTTCACCTGAGTCTCTTCATGATGGACAGCATTAGAGGTAACGATTGCTCTTCCGTATCCTAGGCAAAAGGCACACACTTAACTGAAGAAAAATTATGGTGGGGCCAACTATGTGGAGTCATTCTGTTGAAAGTCTGTGTAATTTCAACACCATTACAGTATTACATGGAAAGGAGCTAATTGGCCAGAAGATAGCGATAAGCCAAGTCCAGCCCAGAGCATACAATCATTCTGGTTTATTTGAGAGAAAAAATGGGACTTTTACATGATAAAAAGTCAGTTCATATAAATTTAGACAATAGAAGTGAATTTATTGCCTCATAAAATTGGGAAGTCCAAGGAAGTGTGGCTGATTTTAGGCATGTCTCAATCTGAATGTTCAAATAAGGTCATCAGTTTTGATCTGTTGGTCTCCTTTGTTTCTTTGACCTAGTTTCTTTTATGGTTGGTTACAGAAATCACCATGTGAAACTCAAGCTGGTAGCATCCTTATTACCTATGATTCTAGAGAACAAGGTTTTCTGTCTCTGGGTCCTTATCATTCTGCCCCCAAGAGGATTGACATTGACACTTCTTGGTTAGCCCTAATCCAGCTTTAAGCTTTTGTCCCCACAGTTATGCTGCACAAGTATGGAAAAATGTTTTAGTTTATTTCAATATTCAGAAAAGCATGTGTGGAGGAGACTTTGTGGAAAATTATTTTTGGCAAAAGCTCAGGTCTTTACTTCAATCACCGTGACAAAAATGGCTACATGCTGATAAGTGCCGTATTATCAGTGTTTCACCTGATTTGACAAGTTCTGACTGATAGACATGTGCTCTGGAGAATTTAATATCTGCCTACTCTGCATAAATTCCTTCTCTGTCAATCTCCATGGGTTCTGCTGTTAAAACAATAATTTTCATTCAAAATTAGGATTTTAAAGCAAAAACAATGGTAAGAAACACAAGTGTTCCTTTTTTTTTTTTCTTTCTTTCTTCTCGCTAGTTATGATAAGGGATCTAAACCTTCTAAATATTTGAGGAATTTTAGCAAGTTTACAGTTCTCTTTGACTTTCCAAAATCTTTAAGCAAACAAGAAAACATGACTGAGAGAAGGAAAGAGATGGTAAAAACAGAGTCCAGAAGAAAGTAAGCCTTGACCAAAGCATGTGTCAATACATGAGCGTTTGAGGAAAATACGGATTAAGTGACAAAGCACGTAAATGGGTAAAATAGCTATTGTGAAATATTTACTACCAGACTTTAAAAAAATATAGCTTTTGGAATGCATTTAATCATTTGATCATGGATTAAACTTGAAAAATAAATGTGGAGGGTAGGGCAGAAAGATTTAACATTTGGAATTAAAAGTTTCCTGGGGGTGGGAAAGGGGCATTAGAAATCTGAAATATAAATCTACTGTGAGTCAATGGAGGGAAAGAGTTGAATTCTCAATAAAATGTACAAAACACACATACACATACAACGTTTTAGGCAGAAACTTATCACATAATGGAAACATCCTGTCTGAGACATGGTTCTCTGAAATATGAAGGTAGAACAGAAGTTTACCTAGAAATCTAATAACATGCAGCCCTTTTGAATGGTCATATTTTACTATTTATTTTTTAGCTCCATAGAACATCACCTGATGTGCATCAACAATGCTTTAGAAAAGCTTGTGTCACTAGAATTATGTTTTATTTATAATAATTGACTCTATTTGGCTCTGTTTCAGTTTTTAAGAGACTGCAGTAGAAGGATCTTAATACATGTGATCACTCTAGTCCATAACACATCTAATTATGCTCTTTTTTGCAATGGTGACTCACCATTGTATCTGAAACTGTGAACTTTTTGATGTATAATGATAGTTAATAGTATAGTGAAGCTTTGAAACAACGGACACAAATGCCAGGTGACTTATTCACCATCATACAAGGATAGAATACATAGTGATGCCTTAAAATTTACTCTCTCTCTTTACAGAAATGCTAGAGGGAAATTAACTGGAAGCATCAATCAATCAATATTTATAAAGAACTTATACTGGGCTCACAGCACTGTGATAATGACTTCTCACAAAACCAGAGAAACATAAAATATGATATTTTCAAGTATGCAAAATTTTATCATACTGTCAGTAAATGCAATTTCTTTTCACCAAAGTCACTGTCTGTCATGGGCTGGAAGAGAGAGAATTGAAGTTGGCCCTTGAAGGATTTGTTGAATTTAGAGACACAAAACACAGGGATTTCGTAGAAATGAAGGCAAAATAGATGAACTGGGAGAAGTGAGAATGCAGGTATGGGGGGAGGCACAGGTTGAGGAGAAAGAGGCAGAAAATGTTTTATTTGGATGTAGCAAGCTTGCCTAGGTAAGGATGAGTTCAAGGAAGGTTTTCAAATTCACTCATGGAATGTGGAATTTAGATTTGATATAAGAGAAATAAAACATTTATCTTTCTGAGCAGGAGAATGATATTTGGACAATCATAATTGGCAGTGACATTTGTTCCACTGATGTAGCAAAGTAGAAAATATCTATTAGAAGGAAAACATAAAGTCCAAATGTAGAAAGGATTTTAAAGACTATTGTCTGGACCATTGGGGATTTGGGTCTGATGGCAGTCAAATTTAAACTGAGCCTTAAATTGAACCCCTACTCTTAAGAATTTAGCTTTGTAGTATCACCTACAATAAAGATATTTTTAAGTAAGTCTGATGTGAAGAAAATTCCTATGAAAACTCTATTTTTTATTATCTTTAATGCAAATATCAGAGGTGTGATTTAAAATTCAAAAAAAAAAATCTTCCAGTGAATGTATCTAAATATGGGAGGAAAAAAAAAGAGGTAAGGTTATCTTTTCAGGTTCATCAGTATGAATATTTTTATATTGATTCTACTCACATCCCGAGATTAGTCACATGATAAATCAAGCCTAGGACTAAGATTCAGATCATGTGTTTGCATTGTAGTTTATTTCCTAATTAACAAACCAGAAATTTGATTTTAGGTGCAAAACACTGGTTTGGGGGATCTGTTTTATTTTACCCTTTGGGCCATTAACTACTGCACTTTCTAGGGGCTTTCCATTGACCTCTCCAGACAAGGGCAACTTTTAATGTAGCTTTTTCTACCTTGTTTATTTCCAACTAGGTTTTTGTATCCTAGAGTCTTTAACATTGGAGACAATTTGATGTTTCAATACCTTGACTTTCCCAGTGGTTAAACTTAAGTGGTACGCCATGTGGGAGCAGACAAGAAACCAGGAATTATAAAGAGCTTTAATTAAGACTTTGGTAGGTTTGTGCCCTTTGGCATAATGTGTGCAGATAATTTAGTATTATGTGATTGCTTATGTACAACCAAATGGAAACAACAACAACAACAACAACAACTCTTCTGGGTTGTTTTGGTGAGACATTTGCAGTAATTATCCCAACTAGTTACTAACTTGAATCTTCTTGATAGGTGGTGGGAATATCCCCAGGTAATTATGCAATAATGACTGTGTAAAAAGGAAATGGTCTCAAACACTCTATTGATTTCTAAAGAATGCTAAAACAAATTTTTAATATTGATGTTCCTTTAGGGTTTTTGAGTCTTGAGTAATGCTAGGAGTCATTAAATGTGTTCAAATTAAAATCATAAATAGAATATTTTCATGGAGACTTCCAGTTTTAGTGATTATTGGCGAGGAGATTTATGATACTTCCATGTGATACTATTATAAGCAACCAACTTGGCACAACACAAAAAAACCAAAGCGAAACAAAATCCAGACAAATGTAATTTTCTCTACCACATGGACTTGATCTTACTACTCCCCACTATTTCTATTCTCTTCTATTTCTATTACTATCTGTGCACAATTATCAACTAATAAAGGTGATATATCAGATGACTTTTGAATTGGGCCCAAGATTTTATGCCTTGAACTTTTACTGTTAGCATCGGTCCTACCGAGAAAATTTTGTTCCCATCTCAGGCTCTCAAAATCTATCAATTTATTTTTAGTTCTCAATTAAAATACCATCTCTCCTGGAAATATTTGTAATGCTCCCATTAGAATATGATGTTCATCTTTCTTGTACTGAAATTATTTAGGTGCCTGTGTTACATTTACTAATAAATTATTAATAGTGATGACAGGAAGCAGATATTTTGTCTTCTTCTTTTTTTTAATCTCTTGTGTTTCTGATACCTGAAAAAGAGTTCTTTGGAAACATAGATATTCAATAAATATTTGATAAACTGGAAGTCAACTTTACTGTAAATTGTTGATAAAACCAAGAAAGTTCTGAACTGTTACTTAATCCACCATTTATCTGTGTTCTCTGCGTACTGCAGTTATGATCTAGAAATGGAGCATCTGCCAAATATAGCATTTGTTGTTACTTTCAAAAGCACAGTGCCAGGGCTCCTGTGGTTTCTCAGCTATAGCGTGCGAGTAAGAGGATGGACTTGTGGGTCAAACTGACCTATAGTCAACAATGTGCCAACTTCATTGGTTGCTAAATAAAATCACGTAACCACCTGAAGATAATTTGTTTTTCATATGTAAGATGGAGGTTAAAAGAGTTCTTCTTTCCCAGGCTGTTCTGAAGATTAAATGCATACATGTGGCCAAGTGGCTTTACACACCACCCGTCTATATCAAATGCTCCATAAGAATTCAGTTGCCTCTAAAGTTTATGAGGGACAGTTGAATATTTAAAGTCTTCCCTGCCTTACCCATGTTTTTCAATCCTGCACATCTCTGAATTGTAGATGCATTTTGCCTTAGAACCTCAGCAGAGAAAGATTTTCAAACTTGCAACTCTTTTCTGCCATGTCAGCCTAAGAAGAGGGACATCTTGCTAAATGTTGTTAATTTCTTCTTTCCCTCAGTAGACTTCTCTAGCCCAGATCTGAAGACATGAGAGAGGTGATGACTGTGTTTGAAGGAATGGCAGGTTAGGAAAACAAAGTGAGGGTGGATGATACTATTGGAAACTCCCACTGATTCAAGATAAGTTGACCTCAGTTTAAATCTGATATTTTTCTTCCCAAATGATTACATATTTTCCTACTTAATAATGACCAGTGCAGAAAGCCTGAGAGACCTTTGAAGTTCAATTGATAAATTATCTCCAGACCTTGTAAAACTATCAGCATCCAGCTGGCTTACTGTATATTCAAATTCAATTTGGGACAATAAGAAAATTGTAGCCATGTGTCGACTTTAGGGCTGTGTGTGTGCATGTGCACATGGGATGCTCATGCCTGTTTGATTATTGATAGCATGTATGTGTATTTGATTGGAAATATGGCCAGTTAAAAAAAAATGGTCCTAAATGATGAATACTCAACAGGAGGTTTCTGTGACCCAGGAATCTATCTGACTTGAAGCTGTTAATTTTCTCTGGTATGTTCCAACACACTGCCAGGGACATATAGGATTTCTCCCTAGTCACTGCTATTATGCTTTGTCTTCTTCTGTTGCAAGGAGTGAAGGCAAAGACCACAGGATCTTTGAGAATAAATATTTCTAAGTCATTTCAGAAAAGAAAATGCATTTCTCTGTATACAGAAGGGGTTTTCTTTCATCCCAGTGGCCTTTTGTCAAAGCTCTGAGAATTTTAGCAAGTGGTGTATCCAGTTCTTCAGCTAGAGCACACAGGCATGATGCTGTGCGTGCGTGTGTGTGTGTGTGTGTGTGTGTGTGTGTGTGTGTGTTTTAAAATGATCACTGATGGTCTTCTAGTTCCCTTTCCCACTCCCTCTATCTATAGACACACACACACACACACACACACACACACACACGTATGTATACATAATATACAATGAAATTACTGTCTACTTTTCATAAGAAAACCTACAGTTTGTGTTTCACTTTCCAGTTAAAAACATTTCTTTTTCTCCCCCTTCCCAAACTCACGCTTCTGGAAATTGAAAATTTACTTCTCTGCAAAACTGCAAGGTGTGCCAAACCCCAAATAGCTCAGGGATCATAATTCAGAAGCTGCTGGTTTAGTTTCTTGTATGCAAAGTCTGTAGAAGTCACTATGGGCCCTGGGATTCGTTTCTTAGAACAGCCAGGAAACCCAGCAGGAAGATACTGAAGTTGCCTGAAAGAACTTTCCAGAATTGTCGGGATAACTGCTTCATATTTTAAACCATATGGTAATGCAGGCTGTGTCTTTTTCAGGTAGTCAAAGCCTTCTTTTGCAAGAAGATAAGTGATTCCTTGGGAAATAGCACTTGTTTCCCACCTTTTCTTAGGATTTAAGAGAACTGGACTGGGATTTAAGAGATTCAAATTCTAGTCCCTGCTGAAAAGTTAACTAGCTGTGACCTTGGGAAAATGCACACCCCTTAGCCTGTTTCCTCATCTGTAATTTGAGGGCTTTGGAAGGAATGATCTCTGTGGCCTCATTTAGCTCTAAACTTTTGTGATTCTCTATGACTCCTTTCCTACACCCGTTTCCTCCAAACAAAAAATGTCAAAAGGCACTTGTGTGTGTGTGTATGTGTGTGTGTTTAACTTTGTTTGTGAGTAGGCATGTTCTTCATTTTATTATTTCCCCACTTATAAAAATAAAAGGTAATTCTCCTGTGGTCTCTAAGAAGGTCTCCTGTGTTATGTATTACAGTCAGTTTTCCAATTTTTTTTTTTAAAGATTTTATTTATTTGACAGACAAAGATCACGAGTAGGCAGAGAGGCAGGCAGAGAGACAGAGGAGGAAGCAGGCTCCCCAGCAAGTAGAGAGCCCGATGTGGGGCTTGATCCCAGGATCCTGGGATCATGACCTGAGCCGAAGGCAGAGGCTTTAACCCACTGAGCCACCCAGGCGTCCCCAAATTTTCCAATTTTAATCCTCTAAAAATACTTGCTAATACAAAACAAGTGCAGATTGTTACAATGCCTCTTCCTGATGCACAACATTCTGAGTGGTCTGCCCTCCATCCACACAACTTTCAGTTGCTGAAAGTGTCAGAGTGTCAGTATAGCCAGACAACCAGGGTCAGAAATTATAATGGCAGTTGGTGACCTCTAAATTGTTCATCCTGTGGTGTCAGGCTTTGGAGTGAGAAGAAACTGATGAATCACTATATCTCCATTCTGTGTTGATAACCCTTCCTTTCAATAGTCTCTCTTTGTGGGATAAAATTAACTCATGCATTTCAAAGATATACATGCAGACACTCATCAAGTACATCTGTAATGGGTAAAAGACTGATGAGACAGGAAACAATGCAAAAGCAGGTGTGTTGGTGGGAAACATAGAAAGGAAAGTAAAACTGAAGGGAAAAAAAATAGTGATCGAGGCTAAAAGGTACAAAGAAGTGTGGGGACTTGGCAAACGAAAGGACATGAGACAGGAGGGGAGTAGAAGTCGAGGTTCCTTCAGGGTTTTTGAACCTGGATAGCTGGGGACAATGGGTATCATTAGCAGACAGAAGCTATGTTGGAGGGAGAGTTCAAACCAGGACACGAGGAGCCTGAGAGCTCGGGAAGTTGCCTAAGGGAGGTGTGCAGCAAACAGTGAACCTGGAGGAATTTGAGACCTGTCTCTCAGGTGATACCCTTTAATCTCTGAGTGGAAAATTACTAGAAAAGACAGTTAGAAAGAAAGAAAGAAAGAAAGGTCACTGGACATTAAGATATTATAAATAATTTTTATCTTAAAGACATATAGGTCTTATACAGTATTTTCAGGGAAACTAGCCTACTCCACTAGAACTGAAACTGAAGTCTTTGAAACTCAAGGGGGCATTTATTAGTAACCGGTCTCCTTTACTTTATGTGCTATTTTAGTATTTCAATTGACTGACAGCCTAACAAGAGATTTTCCTGCCCAAGGACTAGGTTTCTATTCTACCAACTTAAAATTTTTTTCCCTATTTATTATACATGTTATAAGCATACCCAACATTATGCTGAGGGAACAGTAGGGTAAGAGTGAATTATGTGATGTTGTTTTTGGTACTGAACAATTTAAATCTGGTTGGAGAAATCATACTTGCTGGTCAGGAGGAAATCGTAGCACAAAGATGCCAGTCAAGAGCTACCCCCTCAGTCACACCCCCTCTGACTCTCCCTGGGTCTCCATCTCTCCAGCTGAAATAGACACCATGCTTGCCCCTGAGAGGGTGCTTACTGTTTGCTGAGGTAGTGGCTGGTTTTCTTTCTTTCTTTTTTTTTTTTTAAAGATTTTATTTATTTCCTTGACACAGAGAGAGAGAGATCACAAGTAGGCAGAGAGAAAAGAGGAAGCAGGCTCTCAGAGGAGCAGAGAGCCCGATGTGGGGCTCGATCCCAGGACCCTGGGATCACGACCTGAGCCGAAGGCAGAGGCTTTAACCCACTGAGCCACCCAGGCGCCCCGTGGCTGGTTTTCTTATCTGTCCCACCGCCTCAACTGGACTATGATCTCCTGTAGGCAAGTAGCATTTCATCTCATTATTGTGATTATTATAATGTTTATTCAAGTCCACTGTCACATCTAGTATCTATTATACTGTAGGCTTTGGACGATGGAATTGAATTGAAGAGATTAAAAATGGAGGGCTTGTTTTTCCTGATGCCTTTTCTGCATCACTGTCTTTCACCTTGGGTGCTGTATAGGTTTTCCTCTCTGCTTTTTATCCTTTTTTAAAAAAAAAAACTTATTCTTTCCCTTTTCTTATTACCCTTTCCCCTCATCTCTCATGATATAGCTTTGTTGAGCCCAACTAAAATCTTTTCTTCTTTTCTGTCCTTTTCTGTCTAGATAAAAGTTTCTGAGCATCTGCTACACACCAGTCAGAGAACTAGACATTTTCACTAATTATATATATATTTTTAAATTTTCATCTATTTATCCGACAGACAGAGATCACAAGTAGGCAGAGAGGCAGGCAGAGAGAGAGGGGGAAGCAGGGTCCCCACCGAGCAGAGAGCCCCATGTGGGGCTCGATCCCAAGACCCTGAGATCATGACCTGAGCCGAAGGCAGAGGCTTTACCCACTGAGCCACCCAGGTGCCCCTCACTAATTATATTTTAAACTTCGTAACAATTTTATGCAGTACATTCTATGCTTTGTTACATTTCACAGGTAAGGAAAGTGAGGCCTTGAGAAGTTATTTGTACAAAGTCACACAACAAGTCAACCATAAAAGCCAAGGAAAAGTGGGCTCAGGACCAGTCTTAACAACTGTGCTTTGTTATATTGAAAAGAATTATGCTACTTAATTTTGTTTAAAATGATTTATTCTCTCTACCAAGTCATAAGGGAATAATGTTGTGGGCAGGTCCCAATAGGAAATGGAAAAATGATACAGAAAGGAAAAGTGCATGAAATTCGAGGAGATTCTGAGAAAGCCATTTGAATCTATCTTAGTTCAGATCTAGAAACCAAAGAAATCTAAGCCAAGTGCTTCTGACTTGGTTGTGCATTGTTTCCCCACATTAACCTGCACGCAACTAATGTGCTATGGCTTGAAATTCTGCAATGAACATTCCTCATCCCAGGGCTTCTCACACACCTGGTGTGCACCTTTCCTGTGGTTAGGCTTACATACAAACACAAGAGCAGATAGTCATAAAATACCACACACGGAAAGACCACGTGCTTGCACAAAATGTACAGCCCTCTCGTCTTACCAGAGCCAATGGAGCAACCATCTGAACGTTGCAGGGAGCTGGATTTCTCCAGCATCTGACTAAGCTGCTTCAAAGCGTAATATGGCATCTTGTTCAAGACCCTATTAAACACTCCAGCACTGAATCTTTCCTGTGTCAGCCGCAAGTGATTCAAATTAAATCTATTCAAAGATTTCCTATTGGATTTTTGCTGGCAAGCTGACATCCCAGATATGTGAGTGTTGCCTTAAAAATAAAATTTATGAGACACCTGGGTGGCTTAGTGGTTTAAGCCTCTACCTTCCACTCAGGTCATGATCCCAGGGTCCTGGGATGGAGCCCAGCATCGGGCTCTCTGCTCAGCGGGGAGCCTGCTTCCCTTCCTCTCTCTCTGCCTGCCTCTCTGCCTACTTGTGATCTCTGCCTGTCAAATAAATAAATAGAATCTTATAAAAAATAAAATAAAATTTACATATTGTTGTACAGAATTTGCAGGATATACTGGTGACTGGAAGGAACCTCATGTTGATAGGACAAACCAAACCCGAGCCTAAGTTACCAATATATGTCCTATGAGTGAACTTCTTAGAGTTTAGAAGAAAAAAAAAATGGAGTTACTATGGTTTTGAGTTTTCTTACACTGTAATTGCTGAAGGTATTAAATATTAAGACATTCCTCTTCATATCCAAATACTTGTGCTATGTCATTGCAAATAAAGTGGAATACTTGAGAAGCTAGAGAAACATTGTTTCTTTAATGTGTTTCAAGTACCAGCAAATTGTGTTCAATGTCAATGGGGACATTAAAATGTAGTTAACACTGTCCTAAAAACTTACACTCCAAATAGAAAAAATGTTAATTTTGGTTCAATCTGGCTGCAGTCTGGGAAATAGAGTGGCTTTGATGTGGTCCTATGTCTCTAATAATCTAAATGTCACAACATAGAAGTTTGGGGTCTGACCTCACTTTTTAGTATTCTGGTTTCAACTTATAAATACATAATTAGGATGATCAGATTTAGAAGATGGATGAAGCTGCATGTATTAAAAAAAGGCGTAACAAGTTGGTGTTGTGGTCTTATATATTGGACAGGGGTTGCTACTATAAATTGCTATAACTATTTTAATATGATAAATTTCAAATCTACAAAAGGAGAGAAAAGGGTATAATGAATGCTAGTGTTTTCACCAACACCAGCTTTAACCATTATCAACTCAGGGTTATTTACCTTCCTGAAATGTGTTTCGCAGACATCATTTCATTTCATTTGTAAATATTGCAGTATGTCTCTTTAAAACTTACAATATTATTAAATTAGAAACAATCGCAGCTGTTCTATGATTTTAAACATGCAATTTTCAAATATTCCTTGTTTATCCCATGAATTTTTTGCAGCTCATTTTCTCAAATCAGAAAGCATGACTCTTATTTCATATGCTTTTTGAGACTCTTTTTAAAATGTATACATTGTTTCTCTGTGCTTTGTTGAAAAATTCAGGTCACTGGTGATGCAGAATTCTCACAGTCTGGATTTTGCTAAGAATAACTCAAACACTACTTTTGACTTCCTTCGTTTTATTGTAAAAACACTAAAAGGTAAAGCAGCTTTTTTTTTTAAAAGAAGATTCATCATTTTAAATAGCAAAAATAAGGAGATTATTTACATCAAATTAAGTATATGTCTTATTTTTCTCCATTGAAGAACATTGTTTCCTTTTATGTTGATGTCTTACAACACATGAACACTATGACAAAGGAGTGATGCTTTATCCATTGGCTGAGGCCAAGTGAATCTTGTTCACACTGATGGTTGCGGTTGGGAAGGAGATTAGGGAACTGTCTATTCAGTTGCTTTTGACTATTGTAAAAACTGAGGCTCATAGAACTCTAACAAGAATGTTAACTGTGAGACTTAGCTCTTTTGGAAGTCTAGAGGTCCTGGAGATGGCCAGGTTCCTCGGATGCTCTCCCTCGTAGGATCGGAGGTGGAGATGTGAGTGTGGGCAGCACACAGAATACAGGCAGAATCTGCTTTTTCGTTCTTGGTTGGCCAGGCTGACCTCAGTTTGGGGATATTCAGGTTCCCTGGCTGACTTCTTCAGCAATGTAGTCCCTGTAGTAGTAGGAACACCAGGACTTGGATCCTGACTTTGAGCTGAATCCCACACTCTGTCCAGTTACAACCTCCTCTCTCTGGATTCCAGTTTCTTCAATTGAATAATCTGGGTTGTGCAGTGGATTGTCTTACATCTTGTGTATAATGGCAATTTCCAGTGTCACTAACACTAGATTTGGCCTTGGACTTTGCTTGTGCCCTCTCCTGTGGAAAGTAAAAACATCTTGCTCAGAACTCCAGAGTCTGACCAATAAAATATGGGCAGAATTGAGTTGTGCCATGTCTGAGATGTGGTGGTTCACCATATTGCTTCTTTTCCCATCCCTGGAAACTGCAGTATCCCAAATAAGACCTCATAACCAGGACTGTTTTTCAAGGACACATGGTGTAAGCCAGAAATCAGTGTTGGTGTGGAAAGTCACTAGGATTTGAGGGTTGTTTGTCACTACAGCATAACTCTCTATTTTGCTTGATAAAGATGCTCAGGCAAGTTCCATTACCTTTATAGGGCTGTAGTGAAAATCAAGTACAGACATGTAATGGGAAGCTTTTTTTTTGTAATGGGAAGCTTTTAAATCAATGTGAAACATTTACTTTCCCTGTACTTTATTTCTTGCACATGCATTTTATATCCTCAACCACAGTATAAGAACCTCAAGCAAACTTCAAATTATACTGCATTTTGATTGCTTAGGATTTATGGCCTGAACGATATTTTGTTTGCCCAGTGTTTAAAGTTAGAATTGTGTTAAGGGTGTGACTCTGACAAGTATAAGCTCTATGCAATTAGGTAAATCACTTGATTTCTCTGAGCCTCAGTAAATTTTCTGCCTCCCCCTGCTTTTTGGCAGAAGGGCTTTTGCCATAGTTTTACATAACAATGCAAAAACATTTGTTAACTCCTTAGAACCATATCAGTGTTTTTGTTTGTTTGTTTTAAAATAGAGGTTTTATTACATGTTTTAATGTCATATAAGGTTGGGTTCTCCATTGTATTTTTTTTCCTTTCCTTTCCTATCTTTGTTTTTTTCTTTTCTTTTCCATTCTATTCTTTTCTTTTCCTTTTTTTTTTTACATTTAAGAACTTTAATTTTATTTTTTAATTTATATTTTTTTAATATTTCAAGTTTTTATTTAAATTCTAGTTAGTTAACATAGCATATAATATTACTTTCAGGAATAGAGTCTCTTGACTTTAATTTTACATCAGTGTTATTTCACATGTTAAAACATTCTTAAGAGCAAGGTGGCCAGAAAGGTATAACATTTAAAAATTGAAGGTGGAGAGCAGGTAAATTTTAAAAAGAGAAAGAAAAAGAGTACATGTCCATGCTTATAAAGAAATAAATAGAGCACTGTAAATTTGGGGTGAGACAAAAATTAAAATGAATAGAATATTAAATACTTTCATAATGCTAAAATATATGTATTGTGAAAACAGAAAACTCCCAATCCTACCAAGAAATCCTATCTAGTTTGTATCCCCTATAGCTACCATGGCATTTGGGCAAATATCTTCCCAAAAAATATAGTTAAATGGTACCAAAACATCAGAAGTCAGACCCAGTTCTCACTGGGGGGGAGGTAAGAAAAAAAAAAAAAAAAGAATATGATGTTTGCCAATTTTATTTCCTTTTGTCAGAATCAGTACAATGTGAGTTTTGAGAAGGATGTTTCTGGAGTCAGTGTAAATCCAGTTTTCAGTGCTGACCCCTATTATAGATGTTGGGAAAGCCATATCAAATACTCCATTGCCACAGAGCTTACTCTATTGTGGGTTTGGAGATGGGAATGGGGGAGATGAAAATAAACAAAAATATATAGAAACTTCCAGTTATAAAATAAATAAATCATGGGGATATAACATATAACATGATAACTATAGTCAATAATATTGTATTGGGTATTTAGCTGCTTAAACAGTAAGTCTTAAATGTTCTCATCATCCACAAAAATACTATAACTTTGTATGGTTGACAGATAGCAACTAGTCTTACTGTGGTGATTATTTGGCAGTGTATACAAATACTGAATTGATATGTTGTGCCCCTGAAACTAGTATAATGTGGGGGAAGTTCAGGATTGAGATAATAGAGAGCTAAGGGAGGCCTGGGAGGGGAGGTTGGGGGAATCTGCTCAAGGAAGGTAACATTTGATCAGAGACATGCAACAGTGAATGAGCCCTGTCGATACCTGGGGAAGATCATTGCATGCAGAGGGAATAGCAAATAACACATAGGACCATATTTGTGTCTGAAGAGTATTGAGGAGACCAGGTGGTTGGAGCCAAATGAGCAAGAGTGGAGAGTGGTGGGGCCAGAGTATAAAGAGGTGGCCAGAGATGAGATACCTAAATGTTCCAGTGGATTCTATGGATTTGAGGTTTTAATCTGAGTGAACTGGGAAGCTATTGCAGGATTTCTAGCAAAGAACTGACATGGTCCAACAAATTTTTTTTGAGGCAAAATTGACATATAACCTTATGTTAGTTTTGGGTATACAACATAATGGGTTGGTAGTTGTATATATTGCAAAGTGATCAATAAGTGAAGATAATAAGTTTAATAACTAGATAATAAGTCTAGTTTCCCTCTTCACCATATAAAGACATAATGTGCAATACAGATAATTGACTAAAGTCATCATACTGTACATTATATCCCCATGACTTATTTATATTGTGACTGGAAATTTATACCTCTTGCCCCTCTTCTCCCATTTCAGCCAACCCCTGACACCTCTGCCCTCTGGCAATCAGTGATTTGTTCTCTGTGTCTATGAGTTTTGTTTGTTTGCTCTAATTTTTAGATTCCACAGATAAGTGGAATCATATGTATTTGTCTTTCTTTGCTTGACTTATTTTCCTTCACATAATATCCTCAAGGTCTATTCATGTCATCACAAATGGAAAGATTTCATTCTTTTTTAGGGCTAAGTATTCCATTTTTTACACACACACACACACACACACACACACTATCCATTCATCAGTGGACAATTTGGTTGTTTCCATATCTTAGCTATTGTAAACACTGTAAGGAATGTGAAGGTGCATGTATCTTTTTGAATTAGTGTTTTCATTTTCTGCAGATAAATACCCGGAAGTGGAGTTCTGGATTATGGTAGCTTTATTTTTCGTTTTTGAGGAACCTCCATACTGTTTTCCATAGTGGCTGCTCCAATTTCCATTCTCACCAACAGTGCAAAAGGGTACAACCTTGCCAGCACTTGTTATTTCTTGTCTTTTTGATGCTAGTCATTCTGACAGGTGTTAGGTGATATCTCATTGTTGTTTTGATTTGGATTTCCCTAATGGTGAGTGATGTTGAGCAACTTTTCATGTGCCTATTGGCCACCTTATGTTCATTGGAGAAATGTCCCATTTCAAAAAATCCAGTTGTTTATCTTTTTGTGTTGAGTTGTATGAGTCCTTCGTATATTATGTATACTAACCCTATATGAGAGATGTGATTAGAAGATATTTATTTTCTCGTACCTTCAGTATCTTCAGAAACTTTTTAATTTGATGTAGCCCCACTTATTTATTTTTGCTTTTGCTGCCCTTGCATTGTATTAACTTTTTTTTCTTTAAGCTTTTTTACTTAAACATATAATGTTTATATGTTTGTTTTATGACATTAAGAGTCTCTTTTGGTTTCTCTCCCTCCCGATCCCATCTTGTTTCATATTTTCTTTTCCTACCACCTTAACCCCCACCCCCGTTGTATTAACTTTTGAGGAGATCTCTCTACCCGCTCTTGTGAAAACTGATTCTTGAGGGGCATATGTGGAAGGAGAGAGAAGTGAGTGATTTAGCTTCTGCAGTAATTTGGATGAGAAAATTTGACACTTGGACAGAAATGGCTATGGTGGAAATGGAGGGAAATAGGTTATGGATATATTTTGAAAGCATAGCAAAGTGAATAAGCTGATGACTTAGATGTGTGGCTTACGAACCACAGGATGATGATTCCAACATTTAGGCTTTAGCAGCTAGAAGAATGGAGTTGCCACTTACTGAACTGGGGAAAGATGCAGGTGGAGAAGTTGGGGAGATGTCTACTATGTATCTTTAGGGGTTGGAATTTTAAATTCCTGTCCTCCAGGCACTGCACAATGCTTGGTGTGAAATTTCAAATGCACTCTTGCTCCATGTGAATACTTTTACTGCTCGTCACTCTGAGCTCTCATTTCTGAGTGACTTTTTTATATGACCTTTATAACAAGATTTAACAACTTTTATATCCCTTCATCCAAAAAATCGCTGTTGTTGACAATGCACATGTTGTAAATTTCCACTTTCTATTGAGCACACATGTTGTTTCCTAAGCCAGATTATAAATATCTCAAAATATGAATTCAAGAATTATAATTCTATCTCTAATTATATGTAGAATATGTCTGACCACCTAGTCTTGGCACATACACATGCTTATTCCTCTTTGATTTAAGCTTGTTTACATCTAGAAAGGGCCACATATCTTTAAGTCATAGAAGCACAATATGACAGAGCATCATTCTGATCTAAGCTGAAGGCAAATTGAGGGGATGTAATTCAGGATAATGTTTGTTGGTGAGTATTTTAAGCTATGAGGCTTCCTTTCCTTTATGTTTCCCTTTTGTCTACTTTCATACTGGATCTAATTTGGGGTTAGATTTGGTCTATAGTTAATAATAACAATGATAATGATCATGATCTGATCATTATTATAATACACTGTAGTGGGACCAAAGGGAGTGTTGGCACTATAACAGTATCTGTATTATATAGTAGTACCTGTATCCCATAGGGGGCTGCAAATTCTGAATTTTGCATAAATGGTCCTTTTATTTTGGGAAAAGCATATCTAAAGAACATTTGGATGTGAAAGGATAAGCATCTCAATCATGCTTCAGGCCGAGGCCCTTAACAATTTGCTTAAAGCACCAATCCCCCATTTGTAGGTATTTCTTTCTGGGCACCATTCAAGTGACCCCTCCTTGGAGAGGTCTTTCTTGATCACTTTATACAAAATAGTGTCCAACATTGTTTCTCTAATCCCCTCTATCCCATGTCCCCAACATTATTATTTATAGTGGTTATAAATACCTGTTATTACATATTTGTTATTTAATGTTACCTGTCTTTCTTCCTATAATATCAACACCCTGATGACAGAGAATTTTATCTGGTTTATGTACTGCTAAATGCTTATTCACGAGAAAATGAGTTGATGTTAACTAAATATTTGTTCAATGAAGAACTAGATGAAAGGCAAAGTTCAGGATGGCAAAAGTTGAGCAAGAGTCTGTAAACTGCTTTGGGGGAAAAATCAGTCCATTGTTTGTTTTATTAGGGGTGATCAAGGTCTCTGGAAGTGATTTGAATGTCACTGATCAGTTGTCTTCCTGAGAACCGCCTAGAAGCTTGGGTTCAACAGTCTTTGGGAATAGAGGGAGCAAGAAATGTTTCCTGTCTGGTAGTACTGACTTCTAAGATGGGTGAGGAACTATGCATCCAGGAAATATTTGGTTAATCCATTGACTGCCTCTAAGGTCAGCTGATTTCAGTGGTTTTCTGGTAGCCAATATTCTCTTAAACCTAAAATCTCCCCACTCACGCAAGCATATTTCCTTTGTGACATCATATTGCTTCCTATGTTAAAACTTGGCAAAATTCCCTGCAGATTTTCCCCCAAGGTGGAGCTGGATGGTCATGTGTTTCTATACCTTACATCGATGTGTTAGCTAGAGTATAGGGCAGTGGAGAGCCACACGTATTCAGTTCAGTTTGGGTATGGCCTGAGCTGTGCCCTTGGCTTATCTCACTCTGGCTAGGCAAAATTGCAATCTATTTTCTGTATTCTTTTATCCATTCTATGAATTCTGGATGATCATCAAAGGTCATTCTCCTGCATTATGATTTTATACATTCTGTTTCCATCAATCCTTATACATTTCTCTTCTCCAGTTAAGTTGGGTTATACTAATACTCCTTAACAATAGTGGGGGCAAGCAATAGGGAGCCAGGCTAGGAAACTGGTAACCCAGTGCATGGTTACACTAAAAGTTACTATTGTTTTCCATGTGATTCTATTTATTTTAGTTCAGTTTTATAAAGATTTTTTTTTTTATTCACTTGAAAGAGAGAGAGTATGAGCAACAAGGGTGGGTGGCAGAGGGAGAAGCAGACTTCCTGCTGAGCAGGGTACCTGATGTGGGGCTCCACCCCAGGACCCTGGGATCATGACCTGAGATGTCAGATGTTTAATCGACTGAGCCACTCAGGCTCCCCCCTTTATTATATATTTTTTTTAAAGATCTTATTTATTCATTTAAGAAAGCGAAAGATAGAGAGAGCATATGATTCTATATAGTAAATTATTGTTTTCTGTAATTTTTTAAAAGATTTTATTTATCCACTTGACACAGAGAGAGAGAGAGAGAGAGAGATAAGTAGGCAGAGAGGCAGGGAGAGAGAGAGGAGGAAGCAGCCTCCCCACTAAGCAGAGAGCCCGATGTGGGTCTCGATTCCAGGACCCTGAGATCATGAGCTGAGCTGAAGGCAGAGGCCTAACTCACTGAGCCACCCAGGTGACCTATGTTTGCTGTAATGTTTGTTGACTTTGACTGGTCTGTTTACCAGGAAATGAAAAGAGAGACAATGGCCTCATGTTTTGGACCACATTAGATGAGCTGTAGCTGCATGAAAAGTATTTGCAGGTCAGACAGGAATGAGATGTATAGAAAATTAGATGGCAAAGAAGGGTGTCCAGCAGGAAACATGTCAAGGTATGCAATGACTCAGATATGTTTACGGGAGGGCACTGAACTCATAGGGGACTGAGTTAAGGAAGTTAGAAAAACATACACTCAAGTTATAACAATAACAAAACTAGTTATTACTCTATTTCAGTACAGTACTGAAAATATGGAAAATACATTTAATGAATTCTTGTATTTAATCTTCATAATAACACATGGAATAAAACCCTACTCTGTGCTTTCTACCTCTATGTTAAGTAGAACCGGCTTAGTAGTAATGTGGGGATTTTTATCTACTCACGTATTCTATTGGCATTACCTTGAGCTCCCAGAAGATGTACATGGTCTTAAGAAGTGAGGAAACGTTCTTACCAGCTTGCCCAATAGCTACAAAAAGTTACCTTCCAATCAGCAAACATCATTACCTTGGCACAGGTTGAAGGCTACCATGTCCCTTTGGCCATGAGGAATCACATCTGATGCTTAGTTTTTTATATGTGTGAACAATTACATTGAAGTAAAATTTGGAAGGCGATTCTCATGGAGGTTTTAGTGCATTTTTGGACAATTAAGGACATGTAAAGGATCTGACAAAAATTTCTTTTGTTGTTGTTTTAGTACTTAGATACACCCTCAGATTTTCACAATGGATGTTGTACACAATCCAAAAAAGCATTTAAAACAATGAATATTCAAGTACATTAGCTTGCTTGGACAGAAAACCAATACAAATTGAATAAAACTGAGGCTTTTGGGTCTAGAATTTGATCTCTGTTCCCATTTATTGACATGATTTGACCCATTTCCTTTGCCTTCTCCTTAGCCATTCCTCAAATTTTATTTTTCCATTTTAGGATGTTTTTGTACACTTAGTATTGGTTATTCTACATTGATCTTACAGTCATTATTTATTTTTCCCTCAATTAAACATAGTACCCAGAATCATTCAAGGTCATGCAGGTGATTGAGAAGCCTAGAAATAAAATTCTTCTTCATTCATTAGTCTGTTCCCCTTGTTTAATCAGCAGAAAAGTAGCTTTTCTTACCCCTCTCTTTATTCTGTATTTCTTTCTCTACTTCAGATCCCAGTATAAATTTTGAGGGTCTATGAAATCAGCTGGATAAGTGGAGAAAATGTAAATTAATTTACCGGAGTTGATATGTCAGCTTTGGAAGATGCATTCCTTAGTTATGTTCTCTCCTTTCTCAAACCCAAATATGTTCCTTGAGGGATTAATTATGGATCAGGCTGAGGTGGGAATATACTAAAGGACTTCTAATGTTTCTTTTAACATTAACTATATAGAATTTCAGATTCTATACTGTTCAATAATTATTACAGGTAACACTATCTGTTGTATAGGTGAACAAAAGACAGTAATCTTCCACTCATACAAAAACTCACTGTGGGTTTTCAGCAATCAGCATTTTGTATGGTGGTGGAAGTTACCAGATTCCTTCTGTCTTATGACTCTCTAATCCTTTAGGACATCCTGCTACTCTGCATTTAGGCAGAAGAAAGTGGAACAGTGTAGAGATAGTATATATTCTTTCTGCTCAAAATCTTTTATCAATAACTAGTTACATGGCACATGAAGAAGCCACCATTATTGGGGAACATGGTCCCTGCAAAGATAGCTTTCTATGCAACATATGAATTGCAATTGGGGGTAAAAAATTACCAAAATTGATTTTTTATTGGCCTAGAGGCATAATTAAGGAAGGATTAAGGAAAATTATACCCAACTCCATTTTTAATGACATGAATTCATATTAAAATCTTTCCTTAGGAAAACAGGGAAAATATCAAGGATTAACATACACAACTTTCTATTTCAGAAAAGAGAAATCAACGAGGGAATTATCCTCCAACTTTGTCATGGATTTTTAGGGTAACTTAGAGTGGACTGTTTATATTCTTTGACTTCTCTTTTTTCAATTAAACATGTAAATCCTGTAATTTTTAATTCAAATATTAGAAGAGTTAAGAAATAATTTAGAGAAAGATTGTGCTAAAAATAAACATACTTGAAATTTTATGTATCAGGACCTACTAGAATAACCAATATGATCATATTTCTTGGGTTGATATAAGCAGACATTAAAGGAGACCTCAGGATGGGCCTCAGCAAAACTAAGAGGGTGAAAAATACACCAGTGTCTACCAAAATGGAAGACTTTCAGGTCATCTCATTCAGCAATTAATAAATACAACCTGCTAATTTAGTTCTGGCCATCAGTTATAACAATGAAAAACTTTCTATTTGTTTGTTTTCTTAACTGTGGTTGATTTTAGGGTTACTATGGAAGCATCTCTAGAACTACAAAAGAGGACAATAAGATTGCTTTTGAAAGCTAAAGTTTTATTTTATTTTATTTTATTTTAAGATTTTATTTATTTACTTGATAGAGAGAGAGGGAGAGAGTCAACGAGAGGGAATACAAGCAGGGGGAGTGGGAGAGGGAGAAGCAGGCTTCCCACTGAACAGGGAGCCCAATGTGGGGCTTGATTCCAGGATCCTGGGATCATGACCTGAGCTGAAAGCAGATGCTTAATGACTGAGCCACCCAGGGACCCGGAGAGTTAAACTTTCAAATCATAAACTATATTGATATTAAAAAAAAAACAACTTAAAGGAATGGTATAGTTTCTGCCCCTTTAAGGTTTGCCTGTGATTCAAACAAATGTATTGAGATGTCTAAATAAAAACACACTCATCAAAGATGAAATGGGACAGCCATGGAAGCATAGAAAAGGAGATTATAGCAGGCAATGTATTCAGGTTCCAACAAGGCTTATAAGAGGGAAGGGGCAGTATTCAGTGGTTCTAATGGGCAGCATCCTGACTCAAGCTAACACATTTTAATCAAGCCCTACTAGTTGGGCCAACCGATGACTCCTAGATCTGACTTCCCCTCAACAAGAAGTATCTAAGTTAGATTTTGCTTTGTGAGTAATTTGTGAGGATGAGATGCACTGATCTGCTGATGTGCATATCCTAGACTTGGAGATAGCCGTATTTCTCATTATAAAAAAAATAGATTTTTTTCAGAGTTATAGATCAGTCTTGGTTGATGAATGCATTCTTGGTGTTCTGAGCAAATAAAATTCATAGCCTACAAGTTTGAGGGCCAGATACTGGTCTGAGATAAATTGACCAAGTTCATGAATGACAAAATCCCATATAGGCTTTCTAGGAGATGGTTTACTTGCTTTTCTCAAGTTTGTTAAAATCCCTTCTATATCACTGCAATGGCTTAAACATTTATATTTTTAAATTTTAGGAAAATCAGAATTGTCACATAATACCAAGGTCACTTTATCCAGATGAAAAAAGAAGAGAAAAAGAAAACTTAATAATTTCAATTGGATAGATCAGGAATGCCAATACCATATGTGCAAACCTTATTCTCTATTCCATTTTAGTCCTTAGAGAAATGTTAATTATCCCTAGTTATTATTCCATGAATATATTTTATAGATTATGTAAAAGTAGCAGCAATAACTGCAACATTTTATCCTGTTAGTTCATAAAGAAATGTTTCCCTTCTTGCCAATTACCTTGTTTGGTTCAAACAGACCAAATGTATTAAGCTAAGATGCTAATTTTTAGCAAAACCATTACGGTATCAGTGAAAGTAAACATTCTTGTAGTGGTGCTTGCTATGTTGAAATAGAAATGTCCCTTCTGGTTTATAATAGGATTTGATTACAGACACCTCTAGCTGTCACAGACCTCATGTGGTTTAGGGAATATACGCTGGATTCTAAAGCCTTGAGTTCATGTCACCCAGGAGGGAGGAAGTCTGAGCAACAACTGTGTACATTACACAATGCTTGCACTGAGCTGAGAGCTCTCATGTCAGTGGTGAGTGTGTGTCCCAGACAGAGCATGGACCTGTGCCCCCAATCCAATTATCCTTATCATTAATGGGAATCCAATTCCCTCTAACTTTTCATCACTCCAGTCACCTGGGAGACCCACACAGGTTCATTTGCCAAGAATGTCAGAGTTTTTATTTTCACGCTGATGGAAATCAAACACAGTCACTATCCATTCCATCAAAAACATTAGTGAGGCCAATATCAGAATGCAGGGGGTCAAGATACCTCATGGCTCTAATTTTCATGACCTACATTTTAAAATTCCATTTAATGAAGGGAATTCACATGTGTTCTTACTATATGCTAAGAAAAGCAATGGGGCCTTCAGTTGGGTGTTAAGAGTCCTGAGTTCCAGTCCTGATGTGCCTTTCATATATTGCCTATAAAATTAGCTGTAAATTGATTTTGGCTCTCAAAATTTACACTATCAAGAATTCCTGTTAGTTCTCTTGCTTCACAGTCTGAATGAGTTTGTTTACTAGGATTTACTAATAGGAAGCTACACGGGAAGTGAGGGTTGACAAAATCATATTTATTATCTGACATTCTATACCAAACACAGTACATACCTATTGGCTCTTTGAATTCTCATGTCAACCCAATGAGGTAGGTACGCTTATCTCTATTTATGGAGAAGAAAACTCAGTTTTATAGGGATCTAAAAAGCTAATAAGTAGTTCTAGGGCTTTGTAACTCTGCACTCATATTCTTTCCATACCACAAATTTGAAAATAAACTTTTAAAGAGTTGTCATAATAATTTTATATTTCATGATCAAATGCAAGGTTTAGTGTGATTTAGATTCTGGCCAGCATGTGATAATAAATGTCAGGGTGAGAAGAAGGCCTGAATGATTGCACATGCTATAAAACAGTCTTGGTAGGTCTAGAGTTATTGGAGAAGGTGTAGATAAATGACCTAAGGAAAAGGAGATGTTGTCATGGATGAGGGTGGCCAAGAGTATGTCCTATTTCAAATGGAGGCATTCTACATTTTGAGTGTAAAGGAAATCAATAACATGATCTGATTTGTGATTTAGAGGAGGTGCTGGAAACCAGAAGGCCAATAATTAGCCTTCCAAAAGTCAGGCAAGAGGTAATGAGATTCTCAATAAATTCTCATCCTCTACAAACTTATCTGGAGGAAAACATACTCATTTACTTAGGTATCTGAAACACTAGTGTAGCTCACAGCTGTGGCAATTAGCTAATACTTTCTTTAAAAAAAAACTTATTTTGAGATAAAGATCCATAGGAAGTTGTAAAGAAATATATACAAAGTACTGTGCACTCTTCATCCAGCCCCTCCGTAGACTGTAAAACTGTTAGGAATAGACTTTTGAAAGAAAAAAGAAATAATTTTCAGGCTTTGCACCATATAGCAAATTGATCATAATTCTAAAGTGATTATAATCCTAAAAAAGGCAACAATATCATAAAAATACCAGGAGAAAAAATGTGTATATACATTTTTTTCTCCTGGTACTTTTATGATTTTATACTTCTATGATTATATATATATATATATATATATATATCCTTTTGAATGATATTATAAATGTTACATCAAAAACAAACACCATGAAGGAAAACAGTAAGTTATGATCCATATGTTTTTTGAAAAGTTCTGTGTTAAAATACAAATGATGAAGTAACCAAAAACCTGTCTGGGATATTTCAGTCCTTACCAATAGCAATTCCAAAGGCTTTGTCTTGCAGGACTCAAGGGGAACATGACACTCCACTCACCAGGCTTGTTGCTCAAGCAGGGCACTTAATGTCTGAAAGGAGTTGCCCTCAAGGACTTAGGCACCCCCTGGCTGACTCTGTTTCTCCTAGACCTTACATGTCAGAGACAACAAGTCAGCCATTGTCCAAAACACAATCTGCACATGATAAAGATGTTATGGAGGGGACTTTCTTCAAGTTTCAAGTGAATGTTTCCAAAACAGGGAAGTCAGGGAACGCATCCCTAAAGAAATTCTAAAGAGCTTTCAGGAGGAAAAACCATGCCAGGCAACAGGGGAATATATGCAATGGTCTGATGATGGGAGGGATCATGGGGGAGGTCAGAGGAGGGCCAGTGAATATTCTGGAGCACAGAAAGCTGGGAAAGGGGGTGAATTTCAGCAAGTACAAGTTGGTCCTTTGGATGCAGGCAGTGTCCAAATTGTGTAGCTAAAGGGGAAGCAATAGTTTATGTTCAGAAAGCGTAGATAATAAGAAAAACAAACAAACAAAAACACAATATTTTCTAGCAGGTAAAAAATTAGCATCTGTTTTGAATGACCATTACCTGTAATCCAAAGACTGAAAGAGTAAAGCAGTCAGATCCACATGCATCATCCATAATATATTTCAGATCCCTCGTTGCTCTTTTTTTTTTTTTAATATTTAATTTATTTATTTGACAGACAGAAATCACAAGTAGGCAGAGAGGCAGGCACAGAGAGAGGGAGAGGCAGGCTCCCCGCCAAGCAGAGAGCCCGATGCGGGGCTCGATCTCAGGACCCTGGGATCATGACCTGAGCCGAAGGCAGAGGCTTTAACCCACTGAGCCACCCAGGCACCCCCGCCTCATTGCTCTTGATCCCAAATCTGAATCATAGATTTGGTTAATTTACTGTATAATCAAGTTTAAGATGTGGCTTGTGACACAAAGGCAGATCACTCTGTCTCACTTCCCCGAAGAGAATCAATTACTGACTCTCCAGCAAGGGTAACTCTTGCTAGAAGAGGTTACTCCTTACCAAGAGTAAAAGTCTCTCTCTATCTCTCTCCCTCTTTCTCTTTTCGACTTGCCATGTGTGGCCCTAATAATCTCATCCCTGCTTATTGCTCTTGAATCATAAGAACTGGATATTTTCCCAGTGTGCCAGCCTTCCTTTTAGGTAGGACACTGACCTTTTCTGTATGTATCTTTCACCTCCCTCTGCCCTGACCTCCTCAGAAACCTTTAGTCACCCTTCAACTTAAGTAAATCTCTCAGAAGTTTTTCAGTAATCCCCTTTCACCGTGACAACGAAGCTCTTCTCCTATTTCCTTTCTTTACACATTGTATATTAATCATTAGAAGAAATCTCTCTCTCCAAATCTGCAATGGCATGAGAAGTACACAGTTTGTATTTATTTTTGCATGCATGCTTAGCACAATGGCTGCCACATACTTGGAATGAATGAATCATCTGTGCATATAATTAAAAGATTGTTCTTTGTTATTAGGAATTCAACAGATTCCTGTTTTTGTACTATAGGAAGTAGAGAAGATCGGATGTCCTATGGATCATTTTTGAATGACTACATGTAAACCTATTTTAATCACTTTATTCTTAAACTGTCTGTATGGACATTGTACTTGATGCACATGGTCAGACTGAATCTTCTGGAGGGAAAAACCATGTTCATCTCATCTCTGTACTCCCAGGTGGTACCAACCATAGACTATCACATATAACTTTTGCTCTTTAATTGCTTATGTATTTGAAAAAAAAAAGATAGCTATTTAAGCATGAGCTTTTTACATTTGATATTTAACCAAATTTTTCTCATATCGCTTGCTATGGGGTTGAGACTCCACACAAGAGCATCTTCTTCTATTCCCACAGCCAAGCTGAAATGGAAATTCAACTTAGATTTTTTTCTTGACATCCCTACTTAGGCTGTTCTTAATAAATGCAGTTGTTATTTCTAAGCCAGTTGTTGTAATTATATTTTTGTTGGCTTTCTTCATTATATTTCTTCTCCAGATGGTCCACAATTTAGGTTTTTGGCTTCCCTCCTAATATCAAACTATAAGAGTATTACACCATCTTCCTTTAAAAACAAATCTCAATTGGTTTCTTATTTGCCAATGGCTAGACCTTTGAAAGTCCTCCTCCTGGGGCCCTTCGTATCTCAATGATTTCATTATGGAAGAAAGCCCCTTGGGAGATCCTGTTTTTCATTTCAGTCTGAACAACGTTCTGGCAAAACTCTGATACCGTGGATTAGGTTTTGACATCCTTACTTTCATATAAAACATTATAAAAACGTTCTCCTCTGAAAATTTTGCTGAACTGAAACTCATGAACTACCTGTCTCATGACAACATTAACAGGAAAACAAGGCCATTTTTTTATAAAACAGAAAGGAAGAGTGATGTGGAAATTTGCAGTTCAAATGCAAAGGTATTTTGACTAGGTACCTAAATTGTAAAGGGGGTCATGTCCACACTTACTTTTTTTAATTCAAGAAGGGACCACATAGGTATTTCAATTTTCTCTGACCTTCTGTTTCCTGAAAGAAAGAAAGAAAGAAAGAAAAAATAGTATACATCATGTCATTTCCCCCTGAGGATGAGCTAAGTTAATTTATGTAAAGTCATCACCATCATGATCATCATTATCATTGCCATCATCATCATCTCAATAAATGTTAACTATTGCTAGTAATAGTAGCAGTTTGTATTGATATACTATACTAGCAAGAATTTTAAGAATAGTCACAAACACAAAACTACTAGATGATTACCTATAACTACTGGGATTTGCATATTTTCCTGCCCTACTTTTAAAAAAGTAAATGAATAGTTAAGAACCAAAATCATACGCAGTTGTTTGTTTGTTTTTGTTTTTGTTTTTTTAACACAGTCAGCTAATTTAACTTAATTCATGGACAGAACTGATTCGGGGTCAAGTGCTACTCGAAGTGAGCCTTTCAAACCTTAAGAATGTAACTGTGAGAGAGTAACTGGGACATAAATGAAAATTCTTGGCAGGAGAAAGCAAGAAGGAATTGAGAGGGTGAATACGGAAACTCCTGAGGCTTTTTAGGAGGAAGGCAGGTGAGAAAGTCTGGGAGAGGGATTCCTTGTTATTGTTAATCACATCCTGGCACCCCACGATTTCACTTCAGAAGCAGCTGGTTTTCATTGCTAAGGGCAACTTCCAGTCACTCAAAGATATGATTCAGATTGAATTATCACGCAGGTAGATGGCATTGTCATTATGTATAACAGACTCTACTGTTTATTACTGACTGTAATAGTGAATACGGCAGGACCACACCAGTCCTATCCAGCCACTAGCATGGTTCCTGGCCCATGTATTGAGCTGGACGAAAAGGTAAAAGGAGGAGTATGAAAGAAGAGTCAATGTCATATAATTCTAAATATTTACATATCTCACAAACTAAAAATGGTAAATATGTAGATAAAAGTCTGAACTTTAATTAAACTACCTGGGAACTTAAAAAAGCTTAGCGCTTAAGCTTTGCCCTAGACAAATTAAATCAGAATCTGGCAGTGGGATCCAGGCATCAACACTATTTTTTTAAAATAATTTATTTATTTACTTAACAGAGAGAGAGAGAGAGTGCGCACAAACAAGAGGAGCAGCAGAGAGAGAGAGGGAGAAGCAAGCTCTCCACTGAGCAGGGAGCCCAATGCATGGCTCGATTCCAGAAGCTGGGATTGTGATCTAAGCCACAGGTAGATACTTAACCAACTGAGCTCTTTATGTGCTCCCAGACCTCAACACTATTTTTAATAATCTTTCCAAGGGCTTCTACCAGGCAGCTTATGTTGCAAGACAAGAACTGACCTAGACCCAAACAAACATGATCCAAAAGAATGACTAATACAAAGGGTCAACACTTTTTTTTTAATACATTAAGCCATTCATTTATTCAACAAACATGCAGTGATAGCTATAGCAGGAAATATGACTGATAAAAATATTTATAAATAGACAGAGTGTAATTAAATAGCTTATAATCTTATAAAATAGATAACCATATTCTGTGATACAAAGTCTTATAAAGAGTTACAGATAAAGTACACTGAAAGTTATTAGGACAAAGACATTACTTTCAATGAGAGATTCTGGGTGGTGTTTCCCAAAAAAGGGGTAACTGAATACACTGTGTGAGTACAAATAAGGCATACAGAAAATGTTGTGGTGGGTGCCTGGGTGGCTCAGTTGGTTGGGCAGCTGCCTTCAGCTCAGGTCATGATCCTGGAGTCCTGGGATCGAGTCCGGCATCGGGCTCCCAGCTCCATGGGGAGTCTGCTTCTCCCTCTGACCTTCTCCCCTCTCATGCTTTCTCCCCCCACCTCTCTGAAATAAATAAACAAAATCTTTTTTTTTTTAAAGAAAATGTTATGTTTATTTATTCTTTTTAAAAAAGTGTTTTGTTTAAATATCAATAACTGTTATAACGTGGTACAGTATGGATGTCATTTTAGATAGATCATTCATCCAGTGAGATTTCCATGTAAAGATATGAAAATAATAGCAGTCATAGAAGTAAGACTACTTAGAAATAGTTGAAGATGAATTTGCTTTCAAGTTATTTCACCAAGTATTTTTATACCTGAATGTCTAATTCTCAACCTCCATTTTTTTTTTTTTTAAGGAAGGATAGTGATTACTTAAAAAGCCATATATTGAAACTTAACTCACTCCAGTGGTTTAACTTACAAACTTACAGTATTCAATCTACTTTGCCATTGGTACTAATACATTAGAACCTCTCCTGTGCTACCTGGAACACACTAACTTATGGAGTTAGTTAACTTAAGGAGCAGACTAACTTATGACCTTCAATGTCTGTTGGAATAATGAGCCATTCTTTGCTTTCTCTGGCATTTTCTATTCTAATAGATTCAGCAATAGTAATGGGCAAACACATATCTAATTCCAAGTAGAGGTCAATCTGTTTTCACCCATGTTCCACACAAGTACATTCATGCATCTCTCACCCTTAATGCTCTGTCTTGCCCATACCTTCTAATTTCTACTCTAAGAAAAGAAATGCAGGATATTGCTGGGTTGGCCCAGTAAGGCTTCAGGACTTAGGTCACATCACTTCTTCTTTGATTTATTCAAGAAATATTTACTAAGACATATTATGCTTCACAACTTCTCAGCACTGGAAACAGAATAGTATATTAAAAAGCCAGAAAAAAAAATCTCCACTAAATGTATTTTATATTTTAGAGGAAGATAAAGACAATAAACAAGGTTAATTGTTACAATATGTAATATTTGAGATGTTAAAAATGCTAAGGAGAAATATAAAGCAGGGCAGGAGATAAAAAAATATTAGTGGGGTTGATGTTAGTTACCAAGATGGCAGTATGAGAGAAGCCAGCCTCTGTACCTCTACAAAGATCAATGATTAGGCAGCTTTTCATGAATAAAAACAGCTCTTGGAGAGCTCTGGAGTCTATTTAAGAAACTTCAGCAACACAATGAAATAAAAAAATGGAGACAAACAGTACAGAAAGAGAAGGAAGACAACTTCGTTTTTCCTGTATTAACCCACCCTCCAAGTTGCCACTGTTCTGTGCCAAAATGGATCTGCCAAGCTAGAAAGAGTTCCCTTGAAGGGAAAGAAAGTATGGAGTGAGCAATCAGCTTACTCAGCTTTTGGAAAGGCCATTATACAATGGTTCCACTTCAATTTCATCCCACTCAGACCACCACATCTGAGACATACAGAGACAGACAGGAAAAAAAAAAAAAAAAAAAAGGGAAGAAAAGCAAGGGGTACCAATAGCACAGAGTAGCACAGAGTAGGAATGATTGCGATTCTCAGAGACCTGTTTGGCAAATAAACCCAACTGCTTTCTCCACTGAAGGAACAAATGATCAGTAAAGATACTGTAGACCTCCTGCAGATTTCACCATCTTTCTGCCTGATGTGAGGTGCCTGAGCCCCTCCTCTTCAACAACCCCATCTGAACCCATGTATGCTGCACAAGCAGCCAGTCCAGGCCTCTATGGCTGGATGGGAGCAAAATGCCAGAGTAGACTCCAGGATCTGGCCCCCACTTCTGTATACTTGCTCAGGGCAAGCCCTTCCAGCTGTGCATCTGCATGCTACTGGCCTGATGTCTCTCACCATCCTCCATCATGCAAGCACACCTGGGGGAAGACTGCACAGCCACATACCTGACGTTCAGGGCCCTACAGGCATTTGTGGGCAAGAATCAGGCCCTGTTCACTATCATAGTGTGTGCATCACTGTGCTCACCTGATGTTATCCTTTCAGTTGAGCACACGCCTATCTACAGCCCAAACCATATCACCAGCTTTCACTGCCATGTGCCGAAGATTAAAATAAACTGCCATCATAGTATGTGCTGATATCCAGGGCCTCTGCAGCTACCAGTGTGTCTGCAGTTGGCTTTGGCTCTTGTTTTTTTGCCCAGATCCCTATAGTACATTTGTGTCTACAAATGGCCCCTGCCATTACACAGGCACCTGTAGCTGGCTTACAGTTGAATGTGTGCATACCAGACTTTAGTCACCACTGATGCCTGCCCTGGTTTCTAACTGCTGTAGCTGGAGGTGCTGCTGAGGATACCATGAGCTCTTGCAGACTCCCTTGTGAATCTCCTATAAATACCCACCAAGGACTACAGGGTTTTTGATGTTGTGGACACCAATGGCAAGAACCAAAGAGGCATCATGGCCCTAGGGGACACCACATGCCCTCTCACTTGGTGCCCTGGATTGTTATACCTGAGGTCATAGCATACTTCAGTGTTCTCCTACCTGTAGGTGAAAGTCTTCCCTTACTAAAACCAGTCCATAAATTCTGGAAAAAGTGAATCCTTCTTCAAATGTGTGGACACCTTTGAAAACATAAAAGGATAACAAAAATTTCAGGAAAATGTGACTCTACCAAAGAAGTCAGAAAGCTTTAAATAACTGACCCCAAAGAAATGTAGAATTAGGAATTACCTAATAATTAATTCAAAATAATTGTCCTAAAGATGCTCATAGGGCTATAAGAAAACACAGATAAATGATTTAATGATTACAGGAAACTAATACAAAAGTAAAAGAAGAAGTCCAATAAACATAGAAACATAAAACATAAAAAAGAACCAAACAAATTTTGGAACTAAAGAAAACAGTGGCTGCTGAACTTAAGAATTCAGTAGAGATTTAGCAGTAGACTTAACCAAGCAGAAGAAAGAATAAGTGAATTAAAATACAGATCAATTGAAAGTATCCAATTGGAGAAGCAAATAAACACAAATGTGAAAAGGTATATGCACTCCTATGCTTATTGTAGCATTATTTATAATGGCCAAATTATGGAAGCAGCCCAAGTGTCCATCAATAGATGAATGGATAAAGATGTGGGGGGTATATATTCCTTTATTCATATATATACATACATGTATATATATGAATATTACCCACCTATAAAGTAAAGAATGGAATCTGGCCATTTCCAACAAGGTAGATAGTTCTAGAGAGTATATTGCTAAGTGAGATTAGTCAGCCAGAAAAGACAAATACAATATAATCTCACTCATATGTGGAATTTAAGAAACAAAACAAATGAACAAAGAAAAAGACACACCAAAAAAAAAAAAAATAGACTCTTCACTGTAGAGAACAAACTGGTTCTAAAGAGTATAATAGTAAGTGAAACTAGTCAGCCAGAAAAGACAAATGTAATGTAATTTCACTCATATGTGGAATATAAGAAACAAAACAAATGAACGAAGAAAAAAAGAGACACACCAAAAAACAGACTCCTCACTATAGAGAACAAACTGATGGTTACCAAAGAGCAGGTGGGTGGGAGGATGGGAGAAACAGGTGAAAGAGATAAAGAGGACGCTTATAATAATAAGCACTGAGTAATTCATACAGTTGTTGAATCAGAATACTGTACGCCTGAAACTAGTATAGCACTGTATGTTAACAATACTAGAATTAAAATTAAAAACAAAACAAACCAACATAACAAAAAGCTAAAAACAGAAATACCATATGATCCATTAATTCCACTTCTGGGTATAATATTATTTACATAATATTCTATATTATGTATTCTATATTATGTATAATATAGAATAATATATATAATATAATAATATCATATTATATATATATATATATATAAATAATCTCCATATAAAGGAATGAAATTTTGCCATTTGTGAAAATGTGGATGGACCTAGAAGGAATCATGCTAAATGAAATAAGTCAGACAGAAAAAGACAAATACCATATGATTTTAGTTATATGTGGACTCTAGAAAATAAAACAAACAAAAACCAGAAATAGACTCATAAGATACAGAGAACAAGCTGCTGGCTGCCAAAGAGGAGGAGAGTGGAGCCTGGGCTGAATAGGTGAAGGGAATTAGGAGGTACAAACTCCCACTTTTAAAATAAATGAGTCCCAGGGAAGAAAATTACAGTATAGGGAATGCAGTTCATAATACTGTAATAACTTTGCATTATGGCATATGGTAACTATGCTTATCTTGGTGAGTGTTTTTTAATGTATGTAATTGTTAAATCATTGTTACATACCTTAAACATATATACTATTGTATGTTAACTAAGCTTCAAATAAAGAAAAAAAAAAGGCAGAGTGAGAGGATAGATTAAAACTAAACAAAGCAAGTGACCCAAATACATGCTGCCTACAAGAGACAGAGACTACAAGATACTACACCTTTAAGGGTACACAGAGGCTCTAAGTGAGGGAACAGAAAAAGATACTCCATGTAAGTGAAGCCAAAAGATTGCAAGCATAGCTATAATTATACCAGACCAAATAGACTTAAAGCCAAAATGGTAAGACAAAGAAGCTCATTATATGATAATATAGGGGTCAATTCATAAAAAAGATACAATAATCATAAATATTTATGCACCCAAAGTTAGAGTCCTGAATATATTAAGTAAACACTAAAAGATCTAAAGGGATAAATATACAAAAATGCAGTAATAGTAGAGGTGTCCACTACCCTACTTTTTAAGAATGGATAGATCCAGACACAAGATTCACAAGGAGAGATGCCTGGGTGGTTCAGTTGATTAAGCGCCTGACTTTGGTTCAGGTCATGATGCCGGGGTGATGGGATAAAGCCCTGCATTGGGCTCACTGTTCAGTGGGGAGTCCCCTTGTTCCTCTGTCCCTCCCCCTGCCCATGGTCTCTCTCTCTCTCTCTCTCTCTCTCTCTCAAAGACATGGAATCTAGAAAAGGAAATTTACAAGGAAGTGTTGGAATAGATCCATACTTTAGACCAAGTGGACCTAAGAGACATGTACAGAACATTCCATCCATCCAACAGCACCATATACATTCTTTTCAAGCACAGATGGAATATTCTCCAGGATAGAGCATATGAGAGTTCACAGAATAAATCTTAGCAAATTTAAAAATATTAAAATCACGAGTATTTTTTTTCTGATCATAGTGGTATGAAATTAGAGACTAATAATGAGGAAAGCTGGAAAATTTACAAATATGTGGAAATTAACACACTGCTGAAGAAGAAATAGGTCAAAGAGTAAATCAAAAGGGAAATCAAAATAATATTCTGATATAAAGGAAAAAGGAAACACAACATAATAAAACCTATGGGATGTCTCAAAATCAGTCTTTTTAAAGATTATTTATTTATTTATTTGACAGACAGATATCACAAGTTGGCAGAGAGGCAGGCAGAGAGAGAGAGGAGGAAGCAGGCTCCCTGCTGAGCAGAGATCCCGATGTGGGGCTCCATCCCAGGACCCTGGGATCATGACCTGAGCCAAAGGCAGAAGCTTTAATCCATTGAGCCACCCAGGAGCCCCAAAATAAGTTTTTTTTTTTTAAAGATTTTATTTATTTATTTGACAGAGAGAGACAGCAAGAGAGGGAACACAAGCAGCAGTGGGAGAGGGAGAAGCAGGCTTCCTGCCAAGCAGAGAGCCCAGTGTGGGGCTTGACCCCAGGACCTGGGACCATGATCTGAGCTGAAGGCAGAACCTTAATGCCACGCAGGCAGCCCATCAAAATCAGTCCTAAGAGAGGTTTAATTCAAGTAAACTACCTAAGTTTACATCTCACAGAACTAGAAAAAGAACAAACTAAGGAAATAACAATGATTCTATTTGAAATAAAGGAAATAGAGACCAGAAAAATACCAGAAATCATCAATGAAATTAAGAGCTATTTTTCAAAATATAAACAAAATGGACAAAACTTTATCTAAACTAACAAATAAAAAAGTAGACTCAATTAAATAAATTTGAAAATTAAAGAGGAGACATTAGAACCAATACCATAGCAATACAAAAGATCTTAAGAGACCACAGTGAGTAGTTATACACTAACAAATTGGATAAACTAGATGTTTAGATGTTCTAAATTCCTAGAAACAATACAACCTACCAAAACTGAATCATGAAGACATATAAATTCTGAATGAACCAATTGCTAGTAAGGTGATTATATCAGTAATAAAAAGCCTCCCCACAAAGAAAAACCCAGGACACAATGGTTTCACTGGCAAATTCTAACAAGTATTTAAATAATCAAAACCAATCTTTCTCAAATGCTTCCAAAGAATTAGAGGGAGCACTCACAAACTCATTTTAAGAGGTCTGCATTACCCTGATACTAAAGCCAGATAAAGACACTACAAGAAAAAGAAAGCAAAACAAAACACTACAGAGCAGTATTTCTGATCAATACAGATATATAAATCCACAACAGATATTAGCTCACCAAATTCAACAGTATGTTAAAGGATCATACAACATAATCTAGTGGTTCTCCCTGCGCCCCCCAAATGTAAGGATGGTTGAACATACACAAATCAATAAATGTGATATACTAGACTAATAGAAGGAAAGATAAAAATAATATGATCATCTCAATAGATGCAAAAAAAGCATTTGATGAAATACATTATTTCATGATAAAAATGCTTAGCAAAATGGATAAAGAAGGAATGTATCTCGGCATAATAAAGGCCATATATGACAAGCCCGCAGATAACATCATACCAAAATGATGAAATGTTGCAAGCTTTTCCTCTGAGATCGGGAACAAGACAAAAGTGCCAACTCTCACCAGTCCTATTCAACATAGTACCAGAAATCTTAGCCAGAGCAATCAGGCAAGAAAAAGAAAAAAAAGGTATCCAAATCAGAAAGGAAGTAGAAAAGTTTTCTTTGTTGCAGATGATAGGCTCTTTCATGTAGAAAATCCTAAGGACTCCATCAAAAAGCTGTTAGAACTAATTGATGAATTCTGTATTTTTGTAGAATATAAAAATAGCATGCCGTGTGTCCTAACAATGAGATATCTGACAAATGAATATTATGAAGCCTTAAGAAAGAAGGAAATACTGACATTTTCATCAAAATATATAGACACTGAGGATTATGCTAAATAAAACAAGTCAATGAGACAGATGTCAATGTGTGACATTGGTTATATGTGGAGTCTAAAAAAAAAACAAACTCATACAATAAAGAGTAGAATGATAGTGACTAGGGAATGGGGAGTGGGAGAAATAGGGACATGTTGTTGAAAGGGTGCAAACTTCCAGTTATAAAATGAGTAAGTTCTGTGGATCTGATGTATAGCATGGGGATTATAGCTCATAAGATTGTGTTAGATACTTGAAAGCTGAGAGAATAAATCTTAAAAGTTCTCACCACAAAAAAAGAAGGGTTCTTACTACAAAAAAGGAATATGGAGGGGCACCTGGGTGGCTCAGTGGGTTAAAGCCTCTACCTTCCACTCAGGTCATGATCCCAGGGTCCTGGGATCGAGCCCCACATTGGGCTCTCTGCTCAGTGGGGAGCCTGCTTCCTCCTCTCTCTCTGCTGCCTCTCTGCCTACTTGTGATCTCTGTCAAATAAATAAATAAAATATTAAAAAAATGAATATGGCATGATGGATATATTAGTTAATGCTACGATGATACTAATTTTGCAATATATAAGCATATTGTTAAGTTAAAATGTTTTACACCTTAAAATTACAAAATGCTCTATGTCAGTTTTATCTCAATACAGCTGGGGTGGAATATCAGAGGGGGAATGTGAGTGGTCATTGCAAAAGAAGCTAAAGAAGATTTCATTGAGAAAAAAAATGATATTGTAGTGAAAATATGAATAAAATTAGGGAAATAGGAGTATAGATATATTTGAGAAATGAGCATTTTTGACAGAGATTACAAAGTATTTGCAAGTACAAAAGTCCTGAAGTAGGGCTGTGCTAGAGTTTTTAAAGTTAGGCAAAATAAATAAATAAATAAAACATAATGTTTCCAGAGACTAGTAAGAGATATATTATAGAAATAGAAGTGAGAAACAGCTCGTGCAAACTTTATAGACCCTAGTACAGGACTACTCTCGGGGAGTACTCCTGTTTCTACTCTCAGGGAGTACTCCTGTTTCTACTCTAGGGAAAGTGAGTAGAGGTTTTGATTTTTGTTAGTTTTCTTCCTTGGAAAATCACTGTTGTGATTATTAGCACCATAGGTAAGTCTTGCTTGTGTTTACGCTTTTAATTGGAATTATGTAGTGTGTGTTCTTTTGTTTCTGACATCTTTTGCTCATTATTGTGTTTTGCTACATCTATCCATAATAGTGTGTATAGTTGTAGTTCATGCATTTGTATTACCTTATAGTATAACATTGAATAGATGCAATTTCCATATCCACTATATGTGTGTTTGGGTAGGTTGCAGTTTGGGGATATGGTGAGTATGTACTCTTATGAACATTATTTTGGAGAACACTTTTCTGTGTACTATATATAGCAGGAGTTGACTTTTGGGTTCAGATGTTCAGTACTTAGTCAGCTTTCACAGTGGATGAGTTCAGTGAGGCTAAAACAATGTTTGGGAAGTCTAAAATTTGAGATAAGCCTGGGCAGGTTGGCAGGGCACAGAGATGGAGACAGTGACTATGAAGTAGAAACAAGGTGGTCGGATTTTCTATATAATGGAGAGATGAGGAAAGGTTTTACAAATTGAATGGCATAAGTAGGATTACATTTAAATAGATAATTCTGGCAGTTTTGTGAAGGAAATTTAAAAGGAAGAAACAGGACAAAATTGTCGTTGTCTAGAGAAGAAAGGGAGCAGAGACAGGGAAGAGAGAAGAGCTTCAAGAAAAAACTTATGGGTCTTGACGATTGATGGATGATGCAGAAGGGTGGGTAACGGAGAGAGAGGGAGTGGCCAGAGACTCCTTACACAGCAGCTGGGGTGACTATGCAGGTGCAGGGGTCTAAAACAGGAGACTAGAGAGGAAGTCTAAGTTCAGGAAGAAATTAATGAGTGTAGTATTAGACATGTTGAGCTCAAGATGTTAAGTGAACATCACAGAATTCTGGCAGGTATTTCAATATAAAACTTTGAAGTTGATTTCCTGGTCCAGCCAGACATAGGCATTTTAGAATCATTAGTGTAGTTTTGTTTCAGAAACCATGAGGGTGCAGAGGTGACTTGAAAGAGCCTACAGAATCAGAAAAGCAACAGGATAAAGATAGAAATCTAAGGGACCACAGCGTTTACTGGGGCCGATGGGAGTCAGGCAGCCACAAAGACATGGAGACAGCTGTAGGTTGGAGGCAAGAGGAGAAGCAGGTTTTAAAGAAATGAACCAGTTGACAAATGAAACAGAGAATGGATCCATGAAAGATAGGGTCTGTGAAATAGCCATTGGTTTTGACAGCTAGGAAGTTATTGCTGACTTTAGTGACAGCAATTTTGTTTTGAGTTGTGGGGGGCAGAAACCGGCTTAAAGATTGAAAGTGCGGAAGTGGTTAAGTGCAATACTGGAATGGAATAAAGTCTGTCCTCTCAAGGAAATTGCATAAGACAGATGGCCAGTTTGGGGTGGAGGCTGTGCAACTAGGAGAAGTGGGATCACAGAATTGTTGTTCTATTATTCTTTATCTTTTTATTTTAGTCTTAGCATGGAGGACATGAGAGTGCTTTAAAATAGGAACAGAAGGAGTGAACTAGCCTCATATAAGAAACCAAAGATACAGGAAAAATTGTCGTAAGGATTGGGGAAACAGTCATCAAAAAGAATATGTGACAGGGATCCTGGGTGGTTCAGTTGATTAAGTGTCTGATTTTTTATATCACCTCACGTCTTGATCTCAGGGTTGTGAGAGTTCAAGCCCCATGTTGGGCTCTATGCTATCGCTATTTAGCATTTTCCTTTTATGATGGTTTCCAGAAATCTCATTTTAATATGAGGCCAACTTCACCTACATATGTTACATGCCCTGGTCCATGTTATGCTATATAATGATAACAATATTGACCATAAATAAAGTTGATTGAGTATTCCCTATGGCCTAGGAAGTGTTACATGTTTTATATATTATTTATGATTGAGAAACAACCATTCAGGTCAAACGTATTCACCCAACTTATAGATGGGAAACTGAGTCTCAGAGTGCTATAAATAAATTGCCTAAGGCAACATTGAATGAATAGTGGCCAGTATTTAAATCCAACTCTGTCTAGATCCAAAGTCTATATACTTCCTGCTATATCAGGCTGACCTGAGTCACTTATGTATGTATAAATTTATACACAATCTTGATAAAGATCTGGCAGTGATCGGTCCCTTTCTGAGCTATGGGAGGAGGTAAAGCTTGTTGTCTCCAATGCATCTGCTGTTATGTCCTGAGAGTGAAGACTGAGCTATCTGTAATGCTAATGGTCCCTTGATGCACTAACGCAGATACTACTTCAATAAATCAGAGAAGCATTCCTCTGTCCCTTCTAACTGTCCATAGCAAACTATTTGATGCATGAGTTTTCTGAACCTTCCTTATTACTAGTTATTAAATAGAAAGGCAGAAAGCTTGGCTATTTGGGGTAGCTTTCTAACAAAGGATGCTATCAGCTTTAAGATATAATAAAGCATTGCATTATTTTCATGGCCTTAGTTTATTTGAGTTTGGCTTGGCTGAATTTTAGCTAATATATTTTACAAACACTCTGTATTTTAAGTAAGTACCTTTTAAATTTCACTGCTGCTTCTTTACAGAGGCATTTGGAAGAACAAAGGGAGGACTCTGCATGTATGAATCATGTCATTAGAGAGATTGTTCTCTGACACAGGTACATTGTACATACCGCAATGAATGGCCCTCTCCTGAGGGCTGCGGCCGGGTTTTACCAAAGATGCTCCTGGGCAAAGTCATGGGCCAAATGCACTCTCTTAGGGAAAGAAAATAATGTTTGTGAGATCCAAGCTGAATATAAATATTGACCATTCTTCTTGAGTAGCAGATGGAGAAACCCTCATAATGTAAGGATGACAGGGTGTGTGGGTGGACATGCGTGGCCCTTATGACTCTACCAACAGCTTCATGGCGTCCATTTCAGCTGCTGCCTTTCAAATTCACATTTTGAACATGCTTATTGATTTTAAAAGAATGAAGCTTTCCAAGTAAGATGTTGTTCACCGGTGGTTATGATGTTTTCTTAAAAAAACAAAAGCAGAACCATCCATCACACCTTGATATTGTAGGCAAAGGAATGCACCAAGAACTCTTGCTTGCTCCTACTCTTTACTGACCCTCGAATTGTCAGACTGAGTTGTATAAATATTGTGTGCAATTGTCCATTGAATTGTACTAATACAATTGATTGCATTGTATTATTATTATTTTTAAAATTTTCCTCTAACTTACTCATTTAACAAGTATTTGGTGCCTATCCTGTGCTATAACTTAATACGTGGTTTTGAATTGAATACATTAAGATCCTTATCTTGTGAATTCAGCATTCTTGTTGGGAAGAAACTTCAAGCAAAGAATTATGAAAACATACACGACATTAAAATTGTAAGCAGTATGAGGAAGCCCAGAGGGCCAAGAGAGAGTGTAATGGGGGAGATGTAATTTTTATTAGTAAAGACATCCTTGGGAAAGTTGCTATTCTGAAGGAAACTGGGCATAGGAGGTTAACCAGGTAAAGAGTAACCAGGAGAATTTTCTGTGCTATTCCATTCAATATAAAACTCAGTAGGACCACGTATTATTGAAATGGGTCTATGTGTTTTGAGATATCCCAATCTATGCTTCAAGGAGATTCGTGCAAGAAGAACATCAGTTTTCTTTGAAGACATTATTATGTGCTACAGACTTTCCACATCCTGTCCCATTTGCTCTTCACTATAGGCCACTAATGTTGATGTTATTATCCCCATTTTAAGTGCAAAACAAACAAAAACTGTGGTTGAGATTGAGTAAATAGATGATCTAAGGTAATGTCTTTAGGAAGTGATTGTTTGGGAATGCCAACAAATTCTTTTCATCCCCAGTATGGTTCAAAATGTATCCCGATAAGACTTAATTCCATGAGAGTTAGTATTATGCACACACACAAGAGAAGATCATACACACACATGCATACACACAAACACCTGAGATTTCTTGGTTAAATACATTTGGCAATTTGAAGGTAAGCAATGCTAACCCAGCTTGCAGTACAAACAGTATGCCTTGTGACTCTCCAAGAAAGGTGCTGAGAGTTTAGAGGGTCAATAATTAGCACCCCACTTCCAATCTCAGTGCAAAATGAATTTAAAGATAAACATAAGGGTCAGACAGATGGCAAATGAAATACCAGCTTTGCTAGCTACAAAGCTCAATTGGAGGACCTGGCTTTAGATATGTTCCCCTGCTGACCTCGTTAATACTTCCCGTCAGAATTAAATTTATACAGCCAGTCTCTGGCAAGGCTGGACAACAAGCAGGCCATGCCTACAGCATCTGGCTTATGCAGAGACCAAGACCAGGGTGGACCCCTCCTGCAAAGATGCACATATGAAAATAAGAGAGACAGTGTGCTTAGTCGGAGCATCATCAGCTCCATTTCCCAAATACATTTGTCAGAAAAGTAATTCTTTCCCAGGAGACTAAGCTGGCAGGGAGAGAGAGGTTAGGAATATTTTTCCAATGGAAATTTCTCCATGTGGAAATGGGAAGGCCAAGGGAAACGAATTTCTCTACTTACAAGAAATAGACAGTATGCCCTTGATTTTTAGAATAGATTTTATTCTTTAGAGCAGTTTTAGTTTCATGGCAAAATTGAACGGAAGCTATAAAGAGTTCCTATACACCCTTAGGGGAAAGATATTTTTTCACATTTCATGCTAAAACAACATTTGAGCAGTTAACTCTCTGCTGTGAACTTTCTATGCATTAATTTAATGTTCACAACAATCTTAGGATGGGGGTACTATTATTCTTTAATATTTCATTTATTTGAGAAAGACAGAGTGAACACGAATGGAGGGGAGGGGCAGAGGAAGAGGGAGAAGCAGACTCCCTGCTGAGCAGGGAGCCAGAGTGGGGCTCCATCCCAGGGCCCTAGGATCATGACCTGAGCCTAAGGCAGTTGCTTAACCGACTAAGCCACCCAGGTATCCCAATAGAGATACTATTACTAATCCTAGTTTACGGATGAGAAATCTGAGGCATAGGAGAGGGACAGACAGCTGGAAAAGGGCAGAATCTGGATTTCATCCCAGGTGGATGCAGTCTCCAGAGCCCATACTCTTAGTCAATGCCCTATTTTGCCTTTTATCTATAATATAACACTTTATAATCTTTAGTTTTGATGAACTTTTTTTTAATCATTAATGTTCTATAATTTAAAGAGCCCGTGACTGTAGGTAGGCGCCTGCTATCCATGTAACATTAGCCTGAACCCAGACAGACTTCATAAGGAAGGGTGTCAATGGATATTACTCCATATTTTTAATGATGTTACGCTCTTTTGAAGACTACGTGTGTCACCCTTATTAAATTATTTTAGGACACATTCTAGAAGTCTAAACACAGTGAACATTTGCCTTCATTCTCCATTGCCTATCTCCTGTGCTACTTTTTAAATGATTCCCCATACTTTTAGTCTGATCTTTTTGAAATTGGTGTGATGACAGCCTTGACCAAAATAAGGGGAAAAAAAGAGGATCATTTTGTAGCACAAGTTGCTAAATTATTGCCCATCCATTTTCACTAGGAAATTTAGTTAATTATTGAGTAAACATGGCTTCCTATTGATTCTGTGTTGGTTATTTTCTGATATGAAAAATGGAACCACGCCACAATGTCATTTGAGCACAGCAGACTGAATGAAGGCTCTATTGGGGAACAAATGAAATAAAGGATATTGACATTTCTGTAGAAGAAGGGGAGGGTATCTGTATCCAGGTGAAGGAGGCTAACTTTCTACAATACCAAAAGTAAAATGATAAAAATATCACAGAGTGTGATAGGAAGGAAAAGTCATATTAATGACAAGGTTTGGATTACACAGAAGATTTCATTAGTCACTGATCTTCCTGAGGAGAGCACAGTGCCCCTAAAACATTAATAAAGTCTATTTATAATAAAATGACTACTTGGAATTAGCTCTAAATGCTCCATGTAACCTCTGGTTTTCAAATCAAAGGAAGGAAAGAGTAATAATGTTTACCATCATGCAGATTAAACAAACTCTCTCAGAAATTCATCTAATACAGCATCTCCCCACCTGGAATTCTATCTTCTGTGTGTGTTTAATAAGGAAGCTTTATACCACAATCACTCTAATGTAAGGAGGCTTTACACTACAATCATTATTATGAGAAAGAAAACTTGCTTGATCAGATTTAGCAAAAATCTAAAATTTGTGAATTCATTTTAATAACTTTTAGGGCATTTCTTGAATTTTACACAGAACCTGCATTAACCTCTAAAAAGACAACATCCCCTAAGCTTATTTTTTGAGGCCAAGCCTGCAAATGTAAAAAAAAAAAAGAGCCTCAGATGGCTCTTTTGGAAATCTATGTTGGGTATTTAGTTATAAATCCTGCAAAAATGCATGGATTCATTTTCCCATGAGTGAATGGATTGGCAGCTTTATTTTATGCTTTATTGAAATTAAAATGTCAGGAAAAGTCTGAAATGTTCATGCTGAAACTTTATTTCTTTTAAGAACTGTGCAACAGACTAGTTTCCAAAGGATTATTGCTGAAACTTCATGGTTCATATAAAGTGAAGGGGATTTAAGAATTAAAGAAGTTCTTCTCCAGCTAAAAAATGTGCTTTATACAAATTCCAGACACTATTACTTATGTTTTTCTATACATTTTCCACAATCATAAGATTTTCAAGTTGAATATTGAAGAGTTGTTATTAAATCCAAAGCTTGATTTAGAATGAATGACCAGTGGATTCTAAATTATATGATCTTAAAAAGGTGATGTTATTTGGGATGGAAACTAAGCAAGTTTCCTTCTCTAAAAGTATTATTGTTTTGTAGGTCTAACAATTTAAGCTCAGTATGTATGTAAAGTAATTTCATTGAAACTACATAGACACTATATCCAACAAATTGTATATCAAGCATGATAATGATATTAAAAGAGATTACTAATCATTAATAACTTAACATGTGTAAACTCACATTGATATGATGATCCTCCTTTAATGGGCTTCTATTCACTCTTTTATAGCATTTTATTTACTGCTAATCCCCCCTCCCCTTTTTTTAGCTGCGGATGGAAAATGTTTCTGTTGCCTTAGTATCTTTAATATGGGGCAGAATTCCCAGCTTTACTTTTCCTTCAAAACTCATTAGTTCTGTGCTATGTAATTTCATAATGCATTTGGCTACTGTGAACTTTTGACAATTCAAAAGTCAAAGCCCCCCTCCCTTTTTATTTAGACCCTGCTTCTCCCTTCCTTTCCTTTGAAAAAATAAAGCGATTCTGAATTCTCCAGCTTATCTCTAAAATCATAATACCCTCTTTTCCTTTTTGAGCCTTATTCTATTGGATCTATGAGAAATGGTTTCTGCTGACAACCCCTCTTAAGAAATGATCAGTGATAAGTTGCTAGTGCACAGTTACTCACATGGCCTAAGTCCTTAGAGTTTCTCATGGGCACTAGCACTATTCCTGTGAACATGCTAACGGATACATTTACTCACTGACCTGTAATGCCACTATTATTTAACATGAAACAGTCACTCCTGAAATAATTGAATCAGTGAAGATGATATATTTCTGATTTTTTTAAAAAAATTGATTTGGTATATATCTGGAAAAATTTGAAACAATTATTCAGATGAATAGAATAGAGTTCACAAATAAGAATGATCACTATTTTTTTGATTTTTTTTTATTTAAGCTTTTTTTATTTAAACATATAATGTAACCCCACCACCCTCTCCCAACCCTCTCCCCCCCACCCCCCTCAGTTTGTTTTATGACATTCAGAGTCTCTTTTGGTTTGTCTCCCTCCCAATCCCATCTTGTTTCATTTTTGCTTTTCCTACCACCTTAACCCCCACTCCCATTGCATCTCCACTTCCTCATATCAGGGAGATCATGTGATAGTTGTCTTTCTCCAGTTGACTTATTTCGCTAAGCATAATATGCTCTAGTTCCATCCATGTCGTCGCAAATGGTAAGATTTCATTTCTTTTGATGGCTGCATAGTATTCCATTGTGTATATTGTGTATATATACCACTTCTTCTTTATCCATTCATCTGTTGATGGACATCTAGGTTCTTTCCATAACTTGGCTATTGTGGACATTGCTGCTATAAACATTCGGGTACACGTGCCCCTTCGGATCACTACGTTTGTATCTTTAGGGTAAACACCCAGTAGTGCAATTGCTGGGTCATAAGGTAGCTCTATTTTCAATTTTTTGAGGAACCTCCATGCTGTTTTCCAGAGTGGTTGCACCAGCTTGCATTCCCACCAACAGTGTAGGAGGGTTCCCCTTTCACCACATCCTCACCAGCATCTGTCATTTCCTGACTTGTTCATTTTAGCCATTCTGATTGGTGTGAGGTGGTATCTCATTGTGGTTTTGATTTGTATTTCCCTGATGCCCAGTGATGTGGAGCACTTTTTTAAGATTAAAATATATCATTTAATGATTGGAGGAATTGAACCTTGACCAAGTTCACTCACAGACTTGAATGGATAAGCTGAAATGTACCCACACACGATAAAATTTGAATAAGTACCATTTAAAAATTGACGATGTTGGCAATATAAGATAAAGTCTACTGATCTGTTTTTTCATGATGAGGCTGAATCAAGGTTAACCAACCCTGCTTCCCCTAACAGCCCTCAAATGTTTCAAGATTAAAGAAGTCCTGAAACAGTGAATCCTCGTTCTTGAAGCTATTTGAGACACCAAGAGTCTGGTTTGACAAAAGATCGTGCCTTTATTATTAATAAAATGGTAGATGCAATCACAGATAATGATCATTCTTACTCTTTTAATACACTTCTTTGTACAATCCCAGACAACTGAGTCTGTGCTAGCAATGACTCTGGTCAGCCAGGAAAACAGAAGGGCCAGGCTCAGCATCCCAGTCACTGGTAGTCCAGGTCCAGCTGGGGTCCCTGGCTGACAGAGGTGGGCTTCTGGATTGTTATATGCAATATGAAGGATATTATTCAATTTCATAGTAATGGAGAATTAATCTGGATTACAAGAGGACTGTGATTTACATCTTTGGGCTTATGAGCCCTCATTTGTGATTTGGAAATAATACATATTAGTTTCATTTACTTAAAAGGATTTTTAATTAATGTAAAATTAAATAAGGGAATTGAGTGTATTTTGTGAGATTTAAAGGGCCCATAAAAGGCAGGTTATTATTAGCACATTCCAAATAAACTTGTAACATATGACTGGTAGATGCTGCCTTTAAACTCTGGGAAGAAAGGACTCTGATTTTGCTATTTTGACCTATGATAATCACTCCTTCTCCTTGAATTTGTTTTTATTTTTTTTAAATATTTTATTTATTTATTTGACAGACAGGGATCACAAGTAGGCAGAGAGGCAGGCAGAGAGAGGAAGGAAGGGAAGCAGGCTCCCTGATGAGCAGAGAGCCTGATGTGGGGCTCCATCTCAGGACCTTGGGATCATGTCCTGAGCTGAAGGCAGAGGCTTTAACCCACTGAGCTACCTAGGCGCCCCTGAATTTGTTTTTGTTGATTCAGTGTAATACATGGCAGAAAAATACATATGCATACCCATTAGCAAGTCTTTAAAACAACAAGTTTTGAATAAGTGTGGTGGCATTGGTAGAGTGGTGTAGGTAAGGAATGTGTGTGTTCTTGTTTGGGGGATGGAAGGGTAACTTGCAGGCTTCCTTGTCTCAATAAACCACTATGTCCTTGAAAATTTAAAAAAAAAAAGAAGAAGAAGAAAGTGGTAATCCAGATTGTTTAGAACTGAAAGCTGGTTGGTGAAGGTGACCATTTCAAAGCTCTATTTTGCTCTTCCCATCCTTTAGTTTTGGGTGGGTCAGGGAGGTATTTCAACTGCAGTGCTGGCATTTAGCTGTAGTTACAATGAATTGCGGCCATGATTGCAATTGTTTTGTGATGCCTGTGGTGTCATTACCAAGATGCGATTACCAATTGCTATATGAAATTAGTTATGCATGAAATGAATAGGAAGCATAAATACTAGGAGGGAGAGTCTGAGCACAGACTTCATCCTCATTGTCTTCCAGATCCACTGATGCTTATGCATAATGTAGTCATAAAACTTTAATTTATTTCAGAGTCATAGGACTAGAAGGGATCTTTAAAGGTCACCTAGGACATCCCCCTGTTTCCAGGGCCTTGAACAAACCTAAAAAGATAATGGATGAACCCTTTTTTCCCCCAGTAACAGATTAATAACCTAATGATTATAAGTTGAAATAGGGCAAAGGTGTGGTAGGAAGAGGAGCTTCTCATTGACCAAAGAGTATAATGTATGTTATATATGCTATGTACCAAAATCAGGTGCATAGTTTCATGACCTGATCTATATCTATATCTATATATCTATATATATATATATATATATAGGCTTTTAAATATTTTATATCAGAATATAATTTCAGCATAAAGCTTTTGGAAATCGTCATTTTGTGTTAGGTTTCTTTTTAAGGAATGACATGTTCATGAAATTTTATATTAATTTAAATTTCTCAGTAGAATAGTTAAAAGCTCCATGAAAATAGTTTTACAGCAACATATTCCACACACCAGCCCCCTCACACATTCCAGTGTAGTGAATCACTGTAAAGTAAAGCTCAACTTATAAAAATTAGATTTTTGTATATTGCATTCTTTTAAAATAGGACATACCTGTAGGTTGTTTTAAAGATGAAATAATATTACTAGTATTCTGCTTCGGTAAACAAAAACAAAAGCAAAAACATTTCCCTTTCTTCTTCTTAGATACTTAATGGACTCCAGTCGATATGGTTAATGATTTGGTATGAAAGAAGCAATCGCGTTCCATATTTTATCACCCCAGTCATGTAGATTAATAAAAAAGTGAAGTAAATTTCTGAACCCCAGCTATATGATGATGTCTACCAAAGCCAAACATCTTTGAACTCATATGATGATCTTTCTTTTCTCTTGTAGGAAGACTGCCTTCATGTAATGGAGCAGACATTAGACCTTCTACCACTGCTGTGATTCACTGGCCTGTTGTGTGTCAGCAAGGCTAGTAGACATCAGCAGGTCAGTTACTCTCTCTTGGACTCAGTTTCTTCCCTGGAACATGAAGGTCATAATTCTCTCTTTTACTGTCATGAGTATTAAATAAAATAACATGCTTTGTTTTCTTAGCAAATTGTTAACTACATTACGGTTGGGTTGCAAACGTTGGTTCACTGTCCCACTTTCTCAATTAAAATGAAGGGCTACAGAAGACTCTGACAAACAGAAATTTTATGATTGTCTAACTGCTTTACATGAAGCTAAATAGAGAATCAAAGAAAGAGGTGTAGGGACATAAATGTGACCTGGTGTCTTAGCTTAGGAAACTATTATATTGACATAAATGTTTGAAACAAAATACTACTCAAGAGGGACATTTTTTCATGCTTTTATGCAAATTGTGTTTGATATTAATGACCCAGAATCTTAATTTAATTATATATTAAAGACTGAGTCATAAAGTGTGGCCAATATTTACAGGCTTTCTATGACCCACTGTTCTTTTCCTCCACTGACTCTTCTATATAGAAGCTAAACTATCATCCAAGATGTATAGCTCACATCCAAGTTGGAGGTGTTAACCTTAATATTTAAACTTACCTTCTTCTTCTCACTAGTAATTCTGACATTCTCAAACAACTCTTCCAGTCACAGAAATAATGTACAGTTTTTTTCATTTCATATTAACATGGGACATCAAGAATTGACCTTTATTTGAGTTGAGCTGTGTTATTTTGACACCTGAATTGTCAAAAGATTGATGTGGCTTCTGCTGTCCCCTCCTTGCTTTGCTCTCCTGGAACTCTATAGATGCTTCTGATAAAACAATCTGCAGGATCTGTGGAAATAATCTTCATGGAAACCAAAGGAAAAGCTGTTAGGGAGACTTGGCTGAAGACTAAATGAAAGGATAGTAAAAGGGTGACCAACTCCAAAAGAGTAAGGAGAAGAGGGGCACCTGGGTGGCTCAGTGGTTAAAGCCTCTGCCTTAGGCTCAGGTCATGATTCCAGGGTCCTGGGATCAAGCCCCACATCAGGCTCTCTGCTCATCAAGGAGCCTGCTTCCCTTCCTCTCTCTGCTTGCCTCTCTGCCTACGTATGATCTCTGTCTGTCAAATAAATAAATAAATAACTTAAAAAAAGAGTAAGGAGTAGAAATTAATAAAACAGAAATTAATCCTGATGCATCCACATATTGGGACCAGGATACAGTTGTAACAAGTCTATTCCTTAAGCCAGTCTTTCTTCACTGGTCATAAGCCATGCTGAATGTAATGGGGTCAAAATGGATGGTTGAAACGGGGAAGTGGCATGATTTGATCTACCTTCTAAAAGGGTCACTCTAAAGCTTCTAGGTGGTTCAGTCAGGTTAAGCATCTGCCTTCAGCTCATGTCATGATCTCAGGGTCCTGGGATTGAGCCCTGCATAGGGCTCTCTGCTCAGTGGGGAGTCTGAATCTTCCTCTGTTCCTTCCCCGCCCCACTCATGTGCATGTGTGCTCTCTCTGTTTCTCAAAGAAATAAATAAGATCTTAAAAGAAATAATAAATGAAGGGGTCACTCTACCACTGGTTTGGGACTAGACCAAAAGGGGCAGAGGTAGATGAAGGGAGAAAATCAGGGGCCCGTTGCAGCACATGCATGAGAGACAATCATAGTTGCGATCACAGTGTTGAAGAGGAGGTGTTTATAAGTGCCTGGATATATACATATAGTAGTCCCCATTTGTCTGAGGTTCCACTTTCCAAGGTTTCAGCTGCCAGTGTTCAACTGTGATCCTAAAATATTAAGTGGAAAATTCCAGAAATGAACAATAAATTTTAAATTGTGCATAGCTTTGAGTAGCATGATGAACTCTTGAACTGTCTCACTCTGTCCTGCCTGGGGCGTGAATTATCTCTTTGCCAGCATATCCAACTGACCAGCCTAATAGTAACTTAGTCTGTCCTGATTATCGAATCAACCTTCATAGTATGACAGTGCTTGTGTTCAAGTAACCCTTATTTTACTTAGTAAAGGCCCCAAAGTTCAAGAATAAAGATGCTGATATTCCCAATATGCCACAGAAAAGCTCTAACATGCTTCCTTAAACTAAAAAGGTGAAAATTCCCAACTTACTGACAAAAGAGAAAAAATCATGGACTGAGGTTGCTCAGATCAATGGTAACTTTTATTACAGTATGTTGTTATAGTTGTCCTATTTTATTATTAGCTGTTGTTGTTGATCTCTTACTTGCCTACTTTGTAAATTAAACTTGATCATCGATATATACATATAGGAGAAAACATAGTCTATATGGGTTCTGTACTCCCCATGGTTTTGGACATCCACTGGGGGTCTTGGAACATACCTCTTGCTGGCATGTACAACTGTAATATATATTTTGGGGTTTTGACTGAAAATATTTGCTATATATTGAATGTGGGTGTGAAAGCAAGAAAGGAATGAGTCATGGAGGGCCATATGTGTTGAGGCCTGAAGAGATGAGTAAATGGAAGTCTCTTTTGTTTAAAGAGGCAACACAGATCGGAGTACACAGCTGAAAAGGGTTCAGGAGTTGTGTGTAGGCTGGGCCTTATATTCAAGTGATGAATCACTAAATTCTATACCCAAAACCAGTTTTTTTTTTTAATATTTTATTTATTTATCTGACAGACAGAGATCACAGGTAGGCAGAGAGGCAGGCAGAGAGAAGAGGAAGCAGACTCCCTGTTGAGCAGAGAGCCTGATGCTGGGCTCGATCCCAGGACCCTGAGATCGTGACCTGAGCAGAAGGCAGAGGCTTTAACCCACTGAGCCACCCAGGCACCTCCCCCAAAACCATTTTTATCATATATGTGGACTAACTAGAATTCAAATAGAAACTAGAAAAAAAAA
>RCUC01124981.1:0-28339 GCA_003697995.1 Taxidea taxus jeffersonii | reverse complement strand
ATCAGGCAGGGGTATGTCCCAGCCCTAGAACTGATACTCCCCAAAGCCTAACTCTAGCTGTCAAGAGTAGAGCTGGGCCTAAATTCACAGCTGAACTGATCTGTGCCTCTGACGCTCCTTTTCTGTAAAGTAGAGATAATGAGTTGAGTACCTCCAATAATGAGTATTAACTTGGAATCCTCCCAACAGCCCGGTAAGGTGTGGGTTGTCACAGAGCAACAATCTTATTCGAAATTGGGACCAGCCATATTCCAGAATTAAGGATAATATGGCAGCATTTAGAAAGAGTAACATAGGACAGACACTTAATCGCATAACACCTCCATAACATGGGTCTTTAGTCTTTACATAATAATATGCTTGATTACAGGCTCTACGAATATTTATATTAAGTGGATAAGTAATGATATTAAGTGGCCACCGGTCGCGTTCTGACCCAAATGAGCTGTGGGAGGAGAGGTCGGAATCCGGTTTGGGGAGCTTTTCGGATTTCAAAACTGCTGATCAGAGATCGCGCGTGGGGTCGCAGGAGCCCGGTCTTACAAATGTTGCACACAGGAAGTGACTCCTGGCGAGCTTAGAGGTTACCTGCTGCTGCCCGCCCGTGCCCCCCGGGCACAGGCGCTCCAGGCGGGCGATGAGGCCACTCTGCTGGCTGACCAGCTGCGCCAGCTCCCGGAACTTGACATCCAGCTGATGGAAGCGGGCGGCGGCGCGCTGCGCCTCTGCAGACACGTTAAGCACGCGCTCCCCAAGCAGGGCCAGCAGCGCAGCGGGCTCCGCCCCCGGGCCTGGCCCCGCCCCCGGGCCCGCCTCGTGCTGCAGCTGCGCGCGCAACTGGCCCAGGCGCGCGCTCAGGCCGCGGCTCTCTTTGCGGAGCGCGCGCACCTCTCCCGCCACGGCGCCATCCGCCGCGGCCAATCGCTGAAGTTCGCGCAGGAGTTCCTCGTGGCGGCCTACGCGCATGCGCAACGCCGCCACCTCGCTGGCGTTCACGGCCTCAGCGGCCGGGCGCGCGGCAGATGGCCCGCTCCAGCACACGGCGCCCGTGAACTTCTGCTGGGGCAGCACGAAGGTGTAGGTGCAGCGCGGGGCGCCTGCCCGCGCCCACGTCGCACCCAGCAGGAGCAGCAGCTGCAGCGTGCGCAGCGGAGGCGCCGACATGGCAGACCTGCAGGCAGAGGACGGACGGGAAGGAGGGCAGCCCCCGGAGCCTAGCTTGGGCCCCCAGCTCTCCGGCTGGGCCGAACCTGCTTTGCTCCAGGTCCACGCAGGCTCGTCTCCCCCCGCCCCGAGCTCCTTCCCACCCCCCCACCCCCCGCCGCCTGGCTGGAAATGCCCAAATGGGATCCCACCCCGGCCTCTCCATTGAGTTTCAGGAGCCCTGCGGGACAGCCGGTCGAGCATTGACTGAACAAGCGTTCGCTGAGTGCTTGCTGTGTGCCAGCCTCAGTTCTAAGGAGTACGGTAGGGAACAAAACATAAAAATTCTCGCCCTCTTGGGCAAAAAACAAAGTCATTAAACTGTAGGAATTAATAGAGTGTATTAGATGGTGCTGAGATAGCAGTAAACAGCGGAGAGATGTGGGGATCCGGCCCCGGCAATTTGAAAGGCGGGAAGACCTCCTGGAGGAGGTGACATTTGAACAAACACCTGAAGGAAGTGAGGGAGAAAGTAATAAGGATGTCTGAGGATGAAGATCATCTCTGCCAGGGGGAACAGCAAATGCAAAGATCCTGAGGCTAGACGGTTCCTGGGCGACTGGAGCAGAATCAGAGGGAGAATGGGTGGGAAGAGGTGAGGTGGGGTGAGAGGTTAAGTCTCACTAACTCAGACTCGTAGCAGACACTCCATCTTGCATGTCCTCAGACCAAAACCCCAGAATCATCCCTGTCTCCTCTTCACAGCAGATCCAACCTATCAGCCAGGCCTGTCAGCTCTTCTGTTTAGGCCCTGAATTCCTCCACGTCCCACAGAGCCATCACCCTCCAACATGATCCCAGCTCAAGACTCCATCTGGATTTCCTTATGGCAGCTGCCCCCCAGGCCTCCAGTTGTCCGTCATCAACCTCTGGTCTGTTTCTTCCACAGATGCCAAAGTCAGGCCATGTGTCTCCCTTTCCTAGAACCCTCTCATGGGCCCCAGCTCACTCAGAGCAAAAGCCCAAGTCTTCCTGTGCCCCACAAGGCCCTGCACCCTCTTCCCGTGCGGTCCCTGCCCTCTTCTCCCTCCCACTCACCCCTCACTCACTCTGTTCCAGGCACACTGACCTTGCTGCTTCTGAAACACACCAAGTATGTTTCTGCCTCAGGGCCTTCGCTATTTCCTCACTCTAGAACATTCTTCCTAGAATTTTAACACGGCTCCCCCTCTCTCCTTATTTGGGTCTTAGCTCACATGTCCCCTCCTCAGAAGCCCTCCCTGACAACCCCCTTTAGCATTGCTCCTCCTGGGCACTCCCTGTCACAGTCCCAACTTTTTCATTTTAGCGTTTGTTACTGAAATTGCCTCATTTGTTTGCCATTGTTTATTATCTGAATTCCTCCACCAAAACATCAGCTCTCAGAGGCTGAGTCTGGGTTTTGTCCCATGCCTGTGCCACCCACACACCCCTCAGCACCCACAAGCCCCAGGTCAGCTACACTGCTACACCCTCCCACATGTTCCCTGGCTCACATAGGTGAGCTCCTGTAAGTATCTTCCCTTGAGGGCATGCACTGAGGCCTCCTAGCCTGGCCCCCATTGCCTTCATTCTTGGGATTCACCCACCTACAGCCTCTCAGACTAAGGACATACGTGCCTCCCGCATGCACTCAGAACATGTTGCAGGTGTCCACACATCACCCCCGTATTTCCCAAGTCCCACTATGTCCAAAGCCAGACATCCTGGCAGTCACACAGGCTCGTGCCCTGGGGTCATCATTGTCAACGCACATTGCCTTGTTCACACATTGACCAAGCGCTCCTTTAATGCCTGTTGTGTGCTGAGAGCTGTTCCAGGGATGGGGACACATGACCAATACAGACACACACAAAAATCCCTGCCCTCATGGAGCCAATATCGGGGTGGGGAAAGCAGATGGGGGTAGGGCAGAGGATGATAAGTGTTTAGGAGAACACTCAAGGAAGGGGGTGGGAGTCCCGGGATGAGAGGCCATTTTAAATGGGGTCAGGACTCACTAAGAATATGCCACTGGAGGGGCGCCTGGGTGGCTCAGTAGGTTAAAACCTCTGCCTTCGGCTCAGGTCATGATCCCAGGGTCCTGGGATCAAGCCCCACATCGGGCTGTCTGCTTAGCAGGTAGACTGCTTCCTCCCTCCACCCCGCCTCTCTCTCTGCCTCCTGCTCTGCCTACTTGTGATCTCTGTCTGCCAAATAAATAAATAAATAATCTTTAAAAAAAAAAAAAAAGGGAAGAAGATGCCACTTGAGCAGAGACCTGTAGAAAGAGAGAAGGGTAAGAGCATTCCAGGCAGAGGGAACAGCAAGTGCAAAGGCCCTGAGCTAGGACCTTGCTTGATGTGCCCAAGGAACACCTGGGAGACCTGTGAGCCTGGAACAGAGTGAGCAAGGGGGAAAGCGGGAGGAGGTGAGGGCAGGGAGGGAACAAGGCAAAATGGTCAGGGCTTTGTGGGCCACAAGAAGACCTGAGCTTTTACCCTGAATGGCGGGGGGGGGACCTCAGAGGGTTTTGAGTTGGAGAAAGGCTTGCTCACCCTCACAGTCGCACACCAAGCAGGAGCTCTCCTTGCCCCCTCCTTGAAGACACCAGGCCTCCCATAACAGGGATGGACCACCCCCCTTGGAGCCAGATTGCATATGTGCAACATCCCCTGCCTTCCAGGATCTCAACCCGGGGTAAGAGGGAGGCCTAGGGAAGCCCAGGTCTCCCAACAGACAAAATCAGCCTCCACCTGCCCTCCCGCCCTCTCACCTCTCACCTGTCAGGACCAAGACCCTGCATCTGGCAAGGCTCGAAGCAGGCACAAGGAGACCCAGGAGCAGCTGAGGGTCCAACAGGCGCGCCTAAGTGAGGATGGGGAGAGGCTGGTGGGAGAGCAGGAGGGAGGAGGCTTGTCCCCCCAGAAGCCTGGGATGAGAGCTGTGGTGCTGAGCCCCGAGAGTTCCAACTGTAAATATTTAGCATTTCCCGCATGAGAACCGAGGCAGAACTGCCAGATCCCCCTGCCCAGGCCACCAGAGCCTGATAACACAGGTCAGCGTTCCGGACGTTCCCCCACAGCAGAGCACAGAGCGTGGGAGGCTGCAGGCCCCGGGAGGCTAGCGGAATTCCAACCTCAGCCACGCACAGGCCACAGAGAAAGACAAGGACAGCAGACATCAGATCAGCTGCTGCATCAGACAGGACTCTCGACTCCACACCTTTGATCTCGGTCTTCAAAACCAGCGCCGGTCTCTTCTGTAGGCAGCCTCATTTTACAACAGGGAAAAGTGAGTGTGCGAGAGGGTCGGTGACTTGTCTGCAGCCGCACAGCTGGAGAATGATGGGACTCGGCCCCGGTAACTTGGCTCCACATCCACACACGAATAACCATAACCCTCACACACACCCAGGCGCCTGTAACAGTGCAGACACGAAGACACGCGGATATCCAACAAGACAAGGGGACCCCTGCACAGAGCCACAAAGACAGATGGAATGTGTGTGTGTGTGTGTGTGTGTATCTGCGGATTTGCCTGGCATGGGCACATATAAAGACACACCTGGAAACACAGCACAGATTCCGGCAGCAACTATGTGTCCAAAATATAGTCACAAACACACATACACACTGCGACTTAAAGGAAAATACCCTGTGGGTGGATTACATCTGTTCTGGATCAGGCATGCACGGTCTCACGCTGGCAAGCACAGAGGTGCTAACTAGGTGTACAGCAAAGCCCTGGCACCCGCCCACCTGCCCACCACAGGGAACATGTTTCCATTTGCCCCCCCCCCCACAGCGTCACATCCTCAGGCCAAATCATGCAGGGACAAACCATGCAAAAGTAAGCATGTAGTCATTTCTCAGAGGTACAAAGACACTCACGTATAGCCCCCCAGAGCCTGGACTAGGGTCTCTCCCACCTGCACAAAGGCCTCACGGACCTGCAGACGCAGTCTTAGGAAGCAGTCCTCTTCGCCCAGTTCCTACCGTCCTGAACTCGTAACCCGAGTGGACTCCCAGGCTGAAAGAGGAAATGGTCGTCCCAGATCTGAGAGAGGCTGCCAGGCTGGGCTCCAGGCCTGGGCTGGGGCCCCCCCACACTGGGCCCCATGGCCCCCCACCCGCAGTCCCCTCCAGCTTCCTCCATTGGCAGCAGAGAAGAAACCTCATAAGTCATAGAGAGGGACTGACAGAAGGGAGAGAGAGTCCAAGAGACAGAGGAGGGGAGAGTCATGGGGGAGATGGACAGAGACGGGGGCGGGGGGGAGTCAGGAAGAGAGATGGGAAGAGAGAAAAGGGGATAGAGACAGAGACAGGAGAGATCAAAACTTGAAGGCAGTGAGAGACAACTGATGGCAGAGACAAAGCTGGGGCAGAGGGAGACAGAGATAGGAAGAAGACAGGGATGGGAAGGGAAAGACAGGGGAAAGAATTGGGGAGGAGAACCGGGATAGGGGAAACAAATGGGGGAGGGGAGACAGCTGAGGGAGGGAAGCTTATGGGGGAAGGAAACCAATGGGACAGGGAAAGAGACGTTGGGGGCGTCCCTTTCCCCCACCCCAAGGTTCTGGTGAGAAGCCAGAGGCTTGAGGCCAAGACTGGGGCTTTGAGCGGAAAGCAGGAGGAGGTGAGTTATTCACAAAGCTCCCGCCTTGCCCTAAGTTTCCAGAAGGTGATGTGGAGTTTCCATCTCTTAGCCACAGACAGTGCCTCCGGGGAAGACAGCTGGCCCTCAGGAGCTGGGGCCCACATGTCTAACTGCCACGCTCTACCCATTTCTCTGGTTGTTCCCCAAGGGCCTGGTGCCGGTGTGCCAAGCATTGTGCATACATCACTTTTTTAAATGGGTCAGAGAAGAAATGATTACCATCCTCACTTTAGGATACTTGTGGGAGCCTTGGAGTGGATAAATTGGCTCTCAAATTCACCCAGCTGGTGCAAATGGGCCGAGGAAGGATTCGAACCCACGGTTCATTTCTCTGCAGCCCAAGCTGCTTCCCAGAGACGCTAGCCCCGCCCGGTTTCCGTAGAAACAAGCACCCGGTGTCTCCATAGCAACCCCTCCGCGGATTCCTGCCTGCCGCTACCTGGTGCGCATGCCCGTCTGGTGGCGACACCGCGCGTGCCGCCCCACGTGATCACCACGCCGGCGGCGGAAGTAAGCGGCGCAGCGCCGGAAGCACAAGGCAGAAGGACCCTGCTGGAGGAGTTGGCGGCATGGGGCAGTCGGGGCGGGTGAGACCCTGCGGCCGGGGGAGCGGGTGGGGCTGGTGGGGTCCCCCCGGCGGCCGTGACGTTGACCGCTCGCCTTTCACCCCCGCAGTCCCGGCACCAGAAGCGTGCGCGCGCCCAGGCGCAGCTCCGCAACCTCGAGGCCTACGCCGCGCAGCCACATTCCTTCGTGTTCGCTCGGGGTCGCGCAGGTCGCGGCGTCCGGCAGCTCAGCCTGGACCTGCGTAGGGTCATGGAGCCCCTGACCGCCACCCGCCTGCAGGTCTGCACCACCCACCCCGCCTACACCAGCCACGGGCTCGGTCTTCGCGGCTCCGGAGGTGGCTTCAACCGCGGAACCCCGCGTGGCTTCAGTCTCGGGTGGAGAAAGGGAGCTCTGTGGGGAACATCGTCTCAGCCACTCAGGGATGCGTGGGGCAGCGGATGAACGTGCTCAGCTGGGGCTTGGCTGAATGCCTAAGGCTGGTGGTTTAGGGACTCGGATGGAAACGGCCTCTCTTAAAAGTCTGGGGAAGTTAACGTCGCACGGCCCAGATGGATCATCTGCGTACTGGGCGGTGCACAGTATACAAGGGACGAACTCAAGTCTGATTAGTTCTCGAGGTCGAGCGCATTCCACTCCTTTCTTCTCTTTCTCGGAAAAATTAAATGCAAGAAAGGGCATAACAGCTTCAGCTTACAGTCTTTGCTCCAGAAGAGAGATTTATGATGCTTCCATTTTGTTTTTGTAATTCTCAGATACGAAAGAAAAACACTCTGAAGGATTGTGTGGCAGTGGCTGGGCCCCTTGGGGTCACACACTTCCTGATCTTGAGTAAAACGGAAACCAACATCTACTTTGTGAGTTAATACCCACAGCTCTCATCTTCTCCCTGCCCTTTTCCTCCCCCAACTCTCATGATGAACCCATACGCCTCTGAGTTGCCATGATTCTGGCTTCAAAGTAAACGCTCTGAAGAGTTAAGCAGAGGAGGTTCCCACTCCCTGCTCCCTAGCCGAACGCTTGGACTCTCACCAACTGTTTTCTCTGTAGAAGCTGATGCGGCTCCCAGGAGGCCCCACCTTGACCTTCAGGATCAACAAGGTAAGGTTTGGAGGTGGTAGGAGGGCCATGTTGGGTAGAGGATGGGTTTGGGGTGGCGCCAGCCACATGTGGTCGGCAGGCGCCCACTCCTCGCCCTGTCCTGCAGTACACGTTAGTGCGAGACGTCGTCTCCTCCTTGCGCCGACACCGCATGCACGAGCAGCAATTTGCCCACCCGCCTCTCCTGGTCCTCAACAGTTTCGGTCCCCATGGCATGCACGTGAAGCTCATGGCCACCATGTTCCAGAACCTGTTCCCCTCTATCAATGTACACAAGGTGAGCGGATCCTGGTGTGGTGGCAGGTAAGAGTGGATGGGCAGACAGGACAGTAGGTACCACACATAGGCCCTGGGGTTTTTGCTCAGTCTTCACCTCCCAGCATTGAGGCTGAGAGCTCCAGCTCCTGAGGTCCAGTCTCACCTGCGTGTTCTGTGACACTGGGTAAAAGGCTCCCTCATGAGCTGCCTTACTCTCTGGAAGATGGAAAATGACGCTGACCATCCTTTATTTCTCAGATGTGTATTGAGTGTTGAGCTGAGCAGTGTGGTAGGTGTTGTGACTCCATCTTACAGATAGAGAAATAGTTTGAGGGGCGCCTGGGTGGCTCAGTGGGTTAAGCCTCTGCTTTGGGCTCAGGTCATGATCTCGGGGTCCTGGGATCGAGTCCTGTATCGGGCTCTCTTCTCAGCAGGGAGCCTGCTTTCCCCTCTCTCTGCCTGCCTCTCTGCCTACTTGTGATGTCTCTCTCTGTCAAATAAATAAATAAAATATTTTTTGGAAAAAAGTGAAATGCCTTCTTTTTCTTTCTTTCTTTTTTTTTTTTTTTTTTTGACAGATCACGAGCAGGCAGAGAGGCAGTCAGAGAGGAGAAAGCAGGCTTCCCGCTGAGCAGAGACCCCGATGCGGGGCTCAATTCCAAGACCCTAAGATCATGACCTGAACCGAAGGCAGAGGCTTCAACCCACTGAGCCACCCAGGCCCCCTTAAATGCCTCATTTTTAAAATAAGATTCTTAAAAAGTATTTATTTATTTGACAGAGATCACAAATAGGCAGAGAGGCAGGCAAGAGTCGGGGGGGCGGTGGGGGGGGAATGAAAGCTCCCTTCTGAGCAGAGAGCCTGATGCAGGGCTCCATCCCAGGACCCTGAGGTCGTGACCTGAGCCGAAGGCAGAGGCTTAACCCCCTGAGCCACCGAGGTGCCCCTTAAATAAGATCTTTTTTTTAAATATTTTATTTATTTGTTAGAGCGAGCACAGGCAGACAGAGGCAGAGGGAGAAGCAGGCTCCCTGCCGAGCAAGGAGCCCGATGTGGGACTCGATCCCAGGACGCTGGGATCATGACCTGAGCCGAAGGCAGCCGCTTAACCAACTGAGCCACCCAGGCGTCCCCTTAAATAAGATTTTTAAAACTTACTTAACAGAGAGAGAGAGTGTGTGTAGGAGGCAGGGGAGGGGCAAAGGGAGAGGGAGAAGCAGGCTCCCCACTGAGCAGGGAGCCTAGGATCCTGACCTGAGCCAGAGGCAGACGTTTGGACACCCAGGTGCCCCAGGACTGGATTTCTTAACTTGCTTGGTTCTAGGACCCCAGCTCCTAATCTTTGGAACCAGCTGGTTTCAGGCTGGGCTGTTAGATGCCGATCAAGGAGTCTGGTGTGGACAGCTTAAGTGGGCCTCAGAACCAGGATTTCAAGCCAGCAGCCCAGCCAGTCCATTAGGACCCCTAGCGCTAGCACCCCATGCACCCTTGCTGGGGATTTCTGGTGTGTGGCCATGGCCTGGGCTTGGTGTGCCATACAGGGAAGCCTGTGGGCGGCAGTTCACATGGTTCCATGTGCCCCCCCCCCAGGTGAACCTAAACACCATCAAGCGCTGCCTTCTCATCAATTACAATCCCGACTCCCAGGAGCTGGATTTCCGTCATTAGTGAGTACTGCGCGGGGTGGTGGGGGGGCCTCACGTGCGGCTGATGACCACGCTGCGACTGAGGCTCTGTGATTGCTCAGTCTCAAAGTAAACGCTCTGACGCACTGTGGAAAGGGTAGGCGGGTAGAGCCGACCCTCAGTCTCTTGACTTCTGACCCCCCCTTTTCACGCCCTGGCTCCTGCAGTAGCATCAAAGTTGTTCCTGTGGGTGCAAGTCGTGGGATGAAGAAGCTTCTACAGGAGAAGTTCCCCAACATGAGCCGTCTGCAGGACATCAGCGAGCTGTTGGCCACGTAAGGAGGGCGCTGGGTGGGGGGTAGCTGCAGTCCTGGGGACCCTGGAGCTGTTCCAGGGGCCTGCCATCCCCTGCTGACCTTGGTGTGTCCTTTGCACAGGGGTGCAGGGCTTTCAGAGAGTGAGGCGGAGCCTGATGGCGAGCACAACATTACAGAGCTGCCCCAGGCTGTGGCCGGCCGAGGCAACATGCGGGCCCAGCAGAGTGCTGTGAGGCTCACTGAGGTGAGGCCAGGCTCCGGGGCAAGCCTAGGGGCAGAGGTAACTTCCGCTGGCAGCCCCCAGCCCTGAGGGAGATCTGACTCTTCCCCCTTGTCTCTCCAGATTGGGCCTCGGATGACGCTGCAGCTCATCAAAATCCAGGAGGGTGTGGGGGAGGGGAACGTGCTGTTCCACAGTTTCGGTGAGAACAGGGCTGGCCGACCATGGGGTTGGGAGTCTGAGGCCCTCCAAGGTGGGTCACAGGGTGCACCAGACACGCTTGGATCACGGTGACCTGTCTCTTCCTGCTCAGTGCACAAGACCGAGGAGGAGCTACAGGCCATCCTGGCAGCCAAGGAGGAGAAGCTGCGGCTCAAGGCCCAGAGGCAGGACCAGCAGGCCCAGAACGTCCAGCGCAAGCGGGAGCAGCGGGAGGCACACAAGTGCGTGGCAGTGGGCTGTGCTGGGGAGGCAGGGTCCCGGGTGCAGATTGCCACCCTCAGTGCCACCCCTTTGCAGGAAGAAGAGCCTGGCGGGCATGAAGCGGGCACGAGCAGGGGCCGATGGGGATAGTGATGCTGAGGACCCTGGTGTCCCCCCAGAGACAGAGGGGGCTGGCCAGCTGGAGGAAGAGGAGGACGAAGCTGAGTATTTCCGCCAGGCAGTGGGAGAGGAGCCCGATGAGGGTACGTGGCTGGGGTTGCCACAGCTGGGCACCTTGCGCTTGTCCCTGTGCTATGGTGGCCTTGACGCTGTTTTCTTCCCACAGACATGTTCCCAAAGGCAGCCAAACAAAGACGGCCTGCTGGGCCCCCAGGCAAGAAGCAGCAAGGAAAGAAGCAGAGGCCAGGTCAAGGCACTGACTCTAGGCTTCCAAAGGCCAAGGGCAGCAGGCCTCAGCGGGGCCAAACCAGGCTGGGACGCAGAGGAACTGCCTGGGACCGCAGGCGAGGCCAAGCACGGCCGCCTAAGAAAGCGGTCTGAGGCCAATGGAGTGCCAGATGGAATGCCCCAAATTGGGGCCCACGAGACTCTGCCTTGGGCTGGTGTAGCCCTGGGTTTCCTTTCATAAAGGAGCCATTTCCCCAGCCTCCCACTGTGATAAATGACTGATTTCCCATAAGTCTGAGTCTGCATTTGCAATGGGGAAACTTGCGTTCTGTGTATAAAGCCAAGGGGCTCGCGGCCAGGAGTCTCTGGGAATTGGATGGGATTTTGCCCCGAACCTGCGCTCTTTTCCCTCATGCTGAGCAGTGGGAGTGCGGGGCCGCTTCCACAGGTGAAGTTGATGGGCCTCTTGCTGCCTCCCCCCGCGCCACTCCCCCCACACCCCCAGGATTACTTGCAGGCCCGAAAGTGGTCTACTGGGGAGGGCAGGGTGTGAAGAGGAAGGAAACCAGGGGGCGGTGGAAGGACTGGAACTGGCTGTGGGCGGAGCTGCAGGGAAGGGAGGTGCCACCGCGCAGCAAAACCGGGGACTGGGGACTAGCACAGCGAGGGGACGGACCCAGCCGTCGGCACGCAGGCCATGGCTGCCACCACCTCAGGTGAGGAGCAGACACCGCTGGGTCAGTTGAGCCCAGCAGAGGTCCTGGGTCCTGCCCAGGACGGAGGGTGGGGGCAGCCGGCTCCTAGGAGGTGGAGGGCACTGAGTCAATCACGTCTGGACAGGGACTTCCTCCCAGAGCAGAGATGGGACTGGGAGGCAGATGTGTGGCTGGGCCAGCAGTCGGGTGAGAGAGTGGGCCCCTCCTTGAGAAGGAACACAGTAAACCGGTAGCTCAGAACAGCATTGGGCAAGGAGCCAGGGGCAGAGTCCATTGGACAGACTGGGAACAGGCCGCTTACCCACCCCTGGAGCGGAGTTGGCACGTGTTAGAGAATCCTCCCCCACACTGCCGAGTCCCAAGCTTTCTGGGCACTGGGAAGCCAGGGGCAGGGCACTCCCTGGCCTCAGATGTTCTCCTGGGGGCTTAACAGTGCTCAGGTGGACGTATGGGCTTTGCAGAAATCAGGGATGGGATGCCTTCACAATGTTAGAGGGATCAGAACGGGCCCCTCGGGGTTCGAGACCAGGAGGTAAGTGGGGGCTGGTGACTCAGGCAGAGATTCCATGCAAAGGCCTTGAGGTGGAAGGTGCCTTACAAAAGAACCTGAAAGGCCGTGTAGGAAAGACTGTCAGGAGTGAGTCACCGAGAGCCTGAGAGGAGAGCAAGCTGGTGAGAGGGAGCCTTTGCTGCTGGGGCCCTTCAGTGGAAGAAGCCAGCACTGTGTTTTCCTGCCAGTGAGGAGGAAGCCACGAGGGCACAGAGCAGAAGAATGTGACCTGACCCAGGTGTCCACAGGCACCCTTGGGAGACTGGGGGGAGAACGGGTTGGGATGAGGTCAGGAACTGGAAGGCTGGGCCAGATTCTGAAGATGACGGCAGTGAGACTTCCTGATGCACCAAGTCTTAGAGGAGGTGTTGGGGGCCCCCCCACAGCCTGGCGGTTCTGAGTTATCACTGCTGGCTTACATGTCTCCTGTGAAGGCAGTGACCACCCCCCTTCTTGAGGGTTCAGGATCCAGAGCAAGCTTAGTCACCATCACATGAGAGAACTCTGGCTTCTGAACTTTCTGGGCGGGTTTCCTCTCTAAACTGGCGGGTGGGTGGCTCCTGGGCAGGGAAAGGACTGAGAACGTGTGTCCCCAGGGGGCTTCACATGACCATGCACAGGGCAGAGGCTCTGGAACCTGCGAGAGCCACACAAGGAGGGATAGTGCTCACAGGGTGACCCCGTCTGCCCACAGGCGCGCGGCCCTGCCCAGCCAACTTCTCAGCCGCCATTGACCGCGTTCTCAGCGGCTTCCAGGAAGACTTTCTGTGGCCCCTGCTGGTGGGTGAGTTCCTGGTGGCTGTGGCCAGCAATGGCCTGGCCCTCTACCGCTTTGGCACGCGGGAGCAGCGCCCATGGCACCCCGCCGTGGTCTTCTCAGCCCAGCTGGCCATCAGCGACCTGTTCTACGCCCTGACGCTGCTCCCGCTGGCCGCTTACTTCTACCCGCCCAAGAACTGGCAGTACGGGGAGCTGGCCTGCCGTCTGGAGCGCTTCCTCTTCACCTGCAACCTGCTAGGCAGTGTCCTCTTCCTCGCCTGCATCAGCCTGAACCGCTACCTGGGCATCGTCCACCCCTTCTTCGCCCGCAGCAGCTTACGGCCCAAGCACGCCTGGGCAGTCAGTGCTGCGGGCTGGGCCCTGGCAGGCCTGCTGGCTGCGCCGACACTCCACTTCTCCCACCTGAAGCAGCCGCAGGAAGCAGGCGGCTGCAGAGCGGCCCAGCCCATGGCCTGCACCAGGTGCATGGGGACGGCAGGTGACCACCACCTGGAGGCCTATGCAGCCTACAGCGCAGCGCTGGCGGTGCTGGGCTGCGGCCTGCCCCTGCTGCTCACCCTGGCGGCCTACGGTGCCCTCGGGCGGGCGGTGCTGCGCAGCCACGGCATGACAGCGGCCGAGAAGCTGCGCGTGGTGGTGCTGGTGACCAGCGGCCTGGCCCTCTACGCCAGCTCCTATGTGCCCTACTACGTCACACAGGTGCTCAACGTGCACGCGCGGCAGCGCTGGAGGGCCCGATGCCCGGCCTTCGCCAACGAGACTGAGGCCAAGGCAGCGCTGGACTGGAGGACCTACCTGAGCCACCAGGTCACGCGCGGCCTCATGCCCTTGGCCATGTGCCTCCACCCACTGCTCTACATGGCCGTGGCGCCCAGCCTGGGCTGCTGCCCGCAGAGCTGCCTCGGCTGCACAGGGAGCCGTACCCCGGAGGATGCTGAGAGCTCTGGTCAAGTCCTGCCCCTCAAGACCACAGCCACTCCCCGTACCTTGGGGCCCTAATCCCCTGAGCTTGGCCCACGACCTATTTTGAGCTGCCACCTCCTCACCACAAGGCACGGAGACTAGCAGCAGAATGGGAGCCAAGAGCCTGGGAGGCCCCCAGCGCCGAGCCGCCCCAAATCCCCGCTTCCTCCCCTACAGAAAGACCCACTGGGGGACCAGCGAGTGCCCAGACCAGAGTGGGAGATTTCTGCCTACAACACTGATCCTGGGGAGGGTTGGCCCTGCTAGCCACAAAGCAGGTGACAGCTGTGAATAAAAGAGATAGAATGTGGGACGCCTGGGTGGCCCAGTTGGTTAAGCGGCTGCCTTCGGCTCAGGTCATGATTCCAGCATCCTGGGATCGAGTCCCACATCGGGCTCCTTGCTTGGCAGGGAGCCTGCTTCTCCCTCTGCCTGCCACTCTGTCTGCCTGTGCTCGCTCTAACAAATAAATAAATAAAATCTTAAAAAAAATAATAAAAGAGATAGAATGTGCCAAATGGAGGCTTTTTATTGCCAGGAGCCCCAGGCTCTCGGGGGCTACCTTTAGGGCCATGGGGTCCTGGGGCCGGGGCTGAGAAGCAGCAGCAAAGGTGTCAACTGGCTTAGTTGGTTGATGGCCTAGAGAGAGAGACACCGGTGGTGAGGACAGCCGAGTGGGAGGGCTCCAGGCCCTGAAGGGAATTCCAAGACCCCTTGCCACACACACGTGGGGCCTCCGTGACTGTGTGGTGGTGGAGGGGGGGACACACAGCCAGATGAGCAGTGGGCCCCTCCTCGAGAAGGAAAAAAGACAGCTTGGGGATTACGTGAGACCCACAGTCAAACCGAGTATTGGCTGGGAAAGGCAGGGGGAGGCGGGGGAGTGGCAGAAGTCTTACTTGGCCCATTCAACGTTGAGGATGAGGTGGTCGTATCCAAAGCCGGACACCCCAGCAATGGCTCGTGCGGCATCCTCACGGCGGTGGAAGCTGATGAAGGCAAAGCCCTGGGGGAGGCGGATGGAATCAGGGGCCCTCAGGGGACAACCAGGACAGGTGACCCCTTCCCCAACCCCCATGGCCACCAGCCCACCTTGGACTGGCCAGTGGTCTTGTCCTTTGCCAAGTATATGCGAGAGATGGAGCCAAAGGGCCGGAAGAGCTCCTGGAGGTCAGTCTCACGAGTGTCCTCTGACAGGTTGGTGACACGAATAGTGGCATTGTCGTCGGCTAGAGAAGCAAGGGGCAGCAACTTGCAGAGGACAGCCCTAACCGGGTCTTGAACGAAGGATAATCACAGGACTAAGAGGGGCCCACCTGCCACTCACCTCTGCGGTTGGGCTGCATGGACTCCCCACGGCGGCTGGCCCCATCCCGCAGGCTCGGCGGCACGTACTTCCCTGTCTTGTTCTGGGCAGCCTGCACGGGCTCCAGCTCTGGAGACCAGAGCAGCTGGGTCAGGCCTCACCCTGGCACAGAGGAGGCACATCCCCCCCCAGGATGCTGGCAGCTCTGGCCCTGAGCCAGCCCTGGCACCATCTATCAAGCCACCGACACCTGGTAGTTCCGAGGCCCGCTGGCCACAGTGACACGAAGTTCACATACAGAAAGTCAGAGCAAAAACCCACAGGGGTTGACGCCATCTGAGGCAACACTGTGGTCTGCTCAGCCTCACAACACACAGGGACCCAGCAGGGGCAGGTGACAGGCGTGCTGCACACCCAGTCACAGTGTAGAATTGTCCAGATTCAACCCACTATCAGCAAATCATACCAAAAGACTTGGACCCCAGTCATGCGTCACTCTGCACAGGTGCACACACATACCCGCCTCCCCCACCACACACACACACCCGTGTGGACGGATGTGTGGGCACATCCGTGGCAGATGGACACAGCACGCTCAAGTCTGGTCACAGTCTGCAGCGCAATCACACCTGGCAAGTCTCAAGTGCACGCGGTGTAGACACACAGGCATGCAAAGGAATGGTCCACCGGACCCCAACAAGGCACGATGGGGGACACTACCAGCAGTCACAGCACCAGCCCGGCTGGTCTCTCTTTCACACAAACACAGGTCACAGCCACAGACTTGCAGTGCTGGTGCCCGCGTGGGAGATGACAACTTCCCAATGGGGACAGCCCCAGTCACAGCACAAGACCAAGGTCGCTCCCAGGGGTGCACACGACTCTCCCCACCCCACGGCATGCCAAGCCGCATCCCAGGCCCGGGCACCTCCAGGCAGCTTCTCCTTCTCCCCGGTGGACAGGCCCAGCTGCTCAGCCAACTCCTTCTGCATGGGCCCCAGCGTGTCCTTGTAGGGGCAGCGGGTCGTCCAGTGGTCACCCTTGCAGATGCGGCAGGACACTATCTTCTGGCCCTTGAGCTTGTTCATCGGGTCCTCCTCTTCCTGGCAGTTCAGATCCTGGACGGGCAGTCAACGGGGGCTCAAGCGAGGCTGCCGTACCCCAGCCACAACCATCATGGCCACCAGGCCTGCCCTGTTGCCCCACTTACCTCTTTGCTCGTGATGAACGTCATGGATACATCGTCGCTGACCGTAGTGGTGGCCACGTTGGGCCCAGGTGGGTCAAACTCTGAGTTCCCAAACTTCTTCCAGTTCTGGGCTCAGGGCAGGATGGGGGACAGGTAAGGGCAAGTGGGACTCCCTCCACTGGCACCCCAGACCTACAGTAGCCTCCTTCAGGGTGCCTGGCCTTTGAACCACATTCTTCATCCTCCTGAAAAGCCCCCCATTGCGTGACAATGACAGTTCCTGTTTCTTAGTGGGTCCCACTCCTAGCATGTGCCAGCTCCTAGCTCCATACCAGCTCAGGAGGCAGGGACAGCTTTGGGCCCCAAGTTCCAGAAGAGAGAACCAAGGAACGGGAGAAACAGCCCCAGAGCTATTCATTCCTGGGGGCCCCATGACAGTAGGTGGGCCAGCTCCCACAAGGAAGTGATGTCCAGGGGTGCACAGAGGTCACCCAGACTGTGAGGGCCATCAGCCAAACAACCTAAGCCTCAGCTTCCTCCTCTATAAAGTGAGGACCACAAATGCTCCCCACCTCCCAGGACAGCTAAGGGGATGGATGAGAGAACACTTCCTGCAAAGCACTTGGCACTGGGGTCTAGCACAGGGGAAGTACACAGAAAATTTATGACTATCATTTCTTCCTAAGCACACAGCCCAGTTAAATGGGAGCTGCTATGACCACATGTGGGGAGGGCTTGCCTCTGTTCCTCCTGGTAAACAGGCTGAAAGGACTTAAAAATCTAAGCCCACCCACCTTCTGCACCCTGGACTTCTCTGTACCCCCAACAAAGCACAAACACCCCTCGACCTCAGCTCTGCTCCAACACAGTAGGACAAAGAGCTAAACATCACGTCTAAAAATAAAGGTATCAGCAAAAAACCATTCCTAATTCCCGAGTCAGCTCTGGGACAGCCCCCAAGACAAGGGTAGAAGGGTCTCACCTTTCTCCTTGCGACAGCCTTTGAGGCCTTCCGCGTCTCAATTCTGAATGTGCGGACAATCTGTGGATGGGAGGGGAGAGGCTGGACTTTCTCTGTCTCGGGGCTCCTGGGGCCAACCAACCCAACCCACATGCCATCCTCTCCTGGCCATGCCCCCATGCCCCCAAGCCCAGGGGCACCCGCCTCCTCCCCCAGCCTCACCTTGAACTTCTTGCCATCCTCATCTATCTTGTACTCTGTCACTGTCTTGATGTTTCCATTAATGACCTCCTTGGGAGGCGGCAGTGGAGCTGGGAGAGAGAAGAGGGGAGGGAACTGAGCCCTGGGGACCAGGAGGGAATGCCGCTAAGAGGCAGCCCTGAATGAAGCAGATGTCATTACTCACCTCCCGGCACTAACTCAGGTTCTGGGCTGGTGTCGCCAGTGGCCAGAGGGATCCCCTTGAGGAGCTCGCTGGTGACACATTTGTCTAGGAAAGGGAGTGTGGCGAGGAGGGCTGAGCTGGAGGAGCGGGAGCTCCCAAGCTAAAATGAAGGGACCTTTGGGATGATGCCCACATCAGGGGCCGAGGAAGGCGGGGCCAAGGGCTGAGGACTGGCAAAGAAGTGCCCTGGGATAGCCCTGCCAGGACGTGGAGCCGTGGTAACTCCAGCAGTGGCAAGGATGAAAGCGAGGGGCAGCCCATAAAGATACCCGGCGCTAGTATAAAGGCAGGAGGCAGGCTGTTACAACTTCCTCCCCGGAGCAGGTCTGAGCACTGGGCGGTGGCACGCGAGGAGGAGGGACTGGCCAGCGAATATACGGAATTGGCGACAGGCTGGCCCGGAGGGAGGATGGCGCGGGGCAGAGGGTGCCCGTGAACGGGGATGTGGGATCGGACGGCGGTGCCAGGGCTGGAGCAGGCGGCAGTGACCGGCCTGGAGAACTGGCTGCGGTGACCTGGGACGACCCGGCATACTCACCGTCCTCGCCCTCCTCCTCCACCTGGTCGGCCCAGCTGGGCTTCGAACTGCAAAGACAAGTTTGCGGAGGGGAAGGCTGAGTCAGCGAGGCCAGGCCCCCGCCGGCCCGACACACCAGGCCCCACGATATTCCCCCCAGGACCCCGAAGCCACCCCCCAGGGTCCGCCCCGCGACCCCCGACTCACTCAAAATCTCCAGTCGGCATGTCCAAACCTTCCCCACGCAGCACAAGCCCGGGCCAGAGAGCGGAAGTGAGGGGAGGATGAGACTTCCTGTGCCGCCGCCTAGAGCAGCCCGGCACCAGCGCCCACAGCGCCCCCTGCGGACGGAGGTGGAGGTGCCGGCTGGGGGGGGCTGGGCCCGGGTACTCAGGCTGAACAGAGGCGCAATTCCATTTACCTTTTAGAAAAATAAAAAATGTACTAATAACAATAAAGCTCACATATTGATAGCTTGCTGTATGCCAGGCGCTGTGAGGAGGAAATTATCATTTTCGTTTTGCAGCTGAAGAAATCAAGGCTGGTCTTCCTAGTCTGGGAAGAGTTTTCTTTTTTCTTTTTTTTAAGGTTTTATTCACTTATTTGACAGACAAAGAGAGGGAGAGAGCACAAGCAGGGGGAGAGGCAGGCAGAGGGAAAGGGAAGAGCAGGCAGAAGACGAGAGAGGAGCCGGCTCCCTCGCTGAGCAGGGAGCTGGACATGGGACTCAATCCCAGCCAACTTGGATTAACCGACGAGCCACCCAGGCACCCCTCTGATATAATCTTTTCCACTTACTTGTTTATTGTCCAGCTCTTCCTTAAGAGTATTATTCTCGGGGCACCTGGGTGGCTCAGTGGGTTAAGTCTCTGCCTTCAGCTCAGGTCATGATCTCAGGGTCCTGGAATAGAGCCCTACATCAATCAGGCTCTGCTCAGCGAGGAGCCTGCTTCCCCCTCTCTCTCTGCCTGATTCTCTGCCTACTTGTGATCTCTCTCATTCTGTCAAATAAATAAATAAAATCTTAAAAAAAAAAAGTGTTATTCTTAGGGGGACACACGTGGCTCCCAAGGAGGCCAAAATGAATTCTTGGGTGGCAGAACACCTTGGATATTGCAATGGCTTGTGGCCCTCCAAAATCTTACTCCTACGTATTTATATCGTTAGTCAGAAATTAGAATTAATTAGGTTGAAATTAAATTACATTGAAAGATAATCCCACTTTTTTCCTTTAGAGGGGCTATAACGTAAAAAGGTTGAGAAACCCTGTATAGAAGGTCATCTGCAGAAAGCAGGCATTTCCCTGCTTTGTTTGCCTCTTGGGTGCCCAGCACCCATGGGCAGGGGGTTGTCTGCCCATACTAAGTGCTCCATTAATGGACATTTGGGGCAAGGTGGGAACTGGATCATAAAGGACTTTTTATTTTTATTTATTTTTTTTTAAGATTTTATTTATTTGTTAGAGAGAGAGAGAGAGAGAGCAAGCACAGGCAGACAGAGAGGCAGGCAGAGGCAGAGGGAGAAGCAGGCTCCCTGCCGAGCAAGGAGCCCGATGTGGGACTCGATCCCAGGATGCTGGAATCATGACCTGAGCCGAAGGCAGCCGCTTAACCAACTGGGCCACCCAGGCGTCCCCATAAAGGAAAACCAGGCTAAGGAGTGCAGGCTCTTTATCCTGCAGCCTGTGAGTATGGGTGAGGTCGCGGACATGTTTTGAATAGTGACCCATTGTGACCATATTTTCTTGCAAGAAAGATCGTTCTGGAAGCCTGTAGAGGGTAGAGTGGTAAGAAATGAATTAGCATGGGGCGCCTGCGTGGCTCAGTGGTTAAGCCTCTGCCTTCGGCTCAGGTCACGGTCTCAGGGTCCTGGGATCGAGCCCCGCATCGGGCTCTCTGCTCGGCAGGGAGCCTGCTTCTCTGTCTCTCTCTCTGCCTGCCTCTCTGCCTGCTTGTGATCTCTGCCTGTCAAGTAAATAAATTAAAAAAACAAAGAAAAGAAAAAGAAATGAATTAGCAGATGAGAAAGGAGCCTGGGAAAATGAGCAAAGAAGGGCGCTTGGCAGTAAGAACGAAAATACAAAGTTTGTACAAAGGGCCAATGAACATTTGGGCAAACTTACTCAAATTTCCTCCAAGAAATGCAAAATCTTAGCAACATAGCAGATGGGCAAAACTTTAAAAATTTGATATTACCCAATGGTAGCAAAGATGTAGAGAAAGAGGCTCTCATACACGCATTAATGCATGAAATTTTGCAGACACTTTGGATGGCAATTTGACATTCACTAAAACTTAAAATGAACATATGAATTTTGTTTTACGGTGACACAGGCTTACAATAGATCAGTTTCCGGTGCACAACACAGTGATTCGACCCTTCTGTACATCGTGTGGCATTCAGTGTCCTCACCACCTGCCACCATACAAAGTTATTACAATATTTTTAAGAGTTTATTTATTTGAGAGTGAGCACAAGCAGGGGGGGTGGGAGAGGGAGAAGCAGGCCCCCCACTGAGCAGGGAGCCCGATGCGGGGCTCGATCCCAGGACCCTGGGATCATGACCTGAGCTGAAGGCAGCCGCTTAACCGAATGAGCCATCAAGGCGCCCCCCACAGTATTATTGACTAGAATCCTTATGTGGTACTTTTCCCCACCATGACTTGTTGTTGCTTTTTTTAATAACTGGGAGTTTGCACCTCTTAATCCTCTTCATCTGATTCACCCATATCTGTTTTCCTTTGAGTAAGCCAGTAATTCCACCTGTGAGAAAAATTTATACATGCATGTGAAGATGCAAGAATAATTGTGCAGTATTGTTCATGAGAGCAAAAACTGGACAGACCTATCTGTCCGTTATACGTTAAATAGATTACGGTATGCTATGCCACAATCTATGTTATCAAGGAAATAGATAGATCTCCATTTGTGGTTATGTTGAAAAAAAATCTCCCAAGATACCAAGAGGAAGCAAGATGTAAAAATGGCATGGATTATAGGGACCGATCCGTGGAAATATTTAATAGCACATATATGGGGGCACCTTGGGTGGCTCAGTTGGTTAAATGGCTGCTTTTGGCTCAGGTCATGATCTCAGGGTCCTGGGATCAAGCACCGCATCGGGCTCCCTGCTCAGTGGGGAACCTGCTTATCCCTCTGCCATTGCTGCTTCCCCTGCTTGTGCTCCCTAGTTCATGCTCTCTTTCAAATAAATGAATAAAATCTTTTTTTTTTAAAGTACATATATGTAGGGGCACCTGGGTGGCTGAGTGGGTTAAAGCCTCTGCCTTCGGCTCAGGTCATGATCTCAGGATCCTGGGATCGAGCCCCACATCGGGCTCTCTGCTCGGCAGGGAGCCTGCTTCCTGCTCTCTCTCTCTCTGCCTGCCTCTCTGCCCACTTGTCATCTCTGTCTGTCAAACAAATAAATAAAATCTTTTTTAAAAAGCACATATATATAGATATACACAAACTATTATCTGAAAAGAAATATCAAACCGGGGGCACCTAGGTGGCTTAGTCTGTTGAGTGTTTGCCTTCAGCTCTTGTCGTGGTCCTGGGATTCTGGGATTGAGCCCCACGTCGGGCTCCCTCCTCAGTGAGGAGTCTTTCTCCCTCTGCCCCTCCCCCCTGCTCATGCTCTCTCTCAAATAAATAAAATCTTTTTTTTTTAAAGATTTTATTTATTTATTTGACAGACAGAGATTACACAAGTAGGCAGAGAGTCAGGCAGAGAGGGGAGGGGAGAAGCAGGCTCCCTGCTAAGCAGAGAGCCCGATGCGGGACTCCATCCCAGGACCCTGGGATCATGACCTGAGCCGAAGGCAGCGGCTTAACCCACTGAGCCACCCAGGCGCCCAAATAAATAAAATCTTTAAAAAATATATCAAATTTTCTGAGGGATGTTTCAAGAGGAAGACATCAGGGGAGGAAAGCTTGTTTTTGGACTTTTCTGCTATATTTAAAAAATTTTACTATGTGTATACATTATTTTGGTTTAAATATAAGTATACACATACATATAACATTATGCACTTTTTTTTAAAGATTTTATTTATTTATTTGACACAGAGAGAGATCACAAGTAGGCAGAGAGGCAGGCAGAGAGAGGGCGTGGGGAAGAAGGCTCCCTGCTGAGCAGAGAACCCAATTCGGAACTCGATCCCAGGACCCTGAGATCATGACCTGAGCCGAAGGCAGAGGCTTAACCCTCTGAGCCACCCAGGCGTCCCCATTATGCACTTTTTAAAAAATATATTTTATTTACTTGTCAGAGAGAGAGAGAGAGACACCACAGGCAGGGGGAGCAGCAGGCAGAGGGAGAAGCAGGCTTCCTGCTGAGCATGGAGCCTGATTCAGGGCTCAATCCCACGACGCTGGGAACATGACCTGAGCGGAAGGCAGACGCTTAACGACTGAGCCACCCAGGCATCCCAATTATGCACTTTATATGTAAATCTGCAGTGTGTAATATATGTGAGATGCAACATATAAATGTATTTTAGTGTGTTTTGCACACCCACTCCCTTGCATTCCCTCTTCTAGGATTGGCCTAAGGAAGTTCATGTTCAAGTGTATTAAATTGTCTGTAAAAAGGGTCCAGCACAGTGTGGCTTAAGGGATTGGAAAGCTGAAAACAGCGCAAGCTTCCTGAACGACGCATTAGCTAACTGTCGCTCCGTCTGTGCAAGCACAATCCCTGGAGAGAAACCCGCATTCGTGGATACCCACAGGGTGCTAACCACTAAAGATGGACGCTTCTCGGCATTTCCATCTGGATGCATCTTTACTTCCTTTCTGGCATTTTTCTTTATGGAATACTTTTTTGTCTTTAAACATCAGGCACATATCACTTTTCCAAAAAGTCAGGTATTTCCCAGGGAAATCTAAGAGGTCCCAAAGGAGCACAGGGATGTGGGGAGAAGCTGGAGTCCAAGGGTGGATGGGGAAAAAAAAAAAAAGCCCGCGAGTTCCTCTCCTCCAGCTCTTCTTCGTAGCACAAACATTCTTCCCACATCAGGAATCTCTACCGGACAGCTGCCAGGACAAGAGCCAAACCAGCTGGGCCCAGCACATGAGGAGGGCCGCAGGGACATGTACGTTGGGCCGGTAGGCCGTCCCCCCAGAAACTCTGGCAGCTCTAGGGCCGTTCGCCAGATCTCACAGTGTAGAATTCTACTTCCTGATATTTTCTGGAAGAAGCGAATTTTCCTGTCTACAAAACCCCGTGTGTTAGAATATGGACACAGATGGGAGGCGGGGGGTGGGGTGGGGAGAAAGGGGCTCAAACCACAGGAATGTATTCTCTCACAGGCCCACAGGCTAGAAGTCTGAGATCAAGGTGCTGAGTGGACAGGGCCCTTCTGAGGCCTTTCTCCTTGGTTTTGTAGGCCCTATGTTTTCACGTGGTCCCTACAGAAGGACACCGGTCATCTAGTCTTATGGGACTAGGGTCTCCCTGCATGACCTTATTTTAACCTAGTTATTTCTGTAAAGGTCCGATCTCCAAATACACTCACATTCTGAGGTCCTTGGGTTCAGGCTTAAACATGAATTTCAGGGCCACACAATTCAGCTCATGGCACAACTCAAAAGTCTACCCACATATGAATGGATAGCCAAAGATAAACTGTGGTCCATCTCTCCAGTGAGGTACAGTATAGCAAAAAAAAAGGAGCAAAGGAATACCCACAATGACAGGGGTACATATCCCAGACACAAAAGAAATGAGTCCATAGGGTACCATTTGCGGGAAATTCTCAAACAGGCAAGACCAACCGATACTGAGAGAAATTAGACTGAGATGATCTCTGAGGGTGGAGGGGTGCTAGGCCCCTTCCAGGGTGATGGGAATCTCCTACATGTCCATCTGAGCCGTGGAGGACACCAGCAGGCGTAGAAGGTAATCCAGCTGTATTCCTATAAGATCTGTACCCTTTAATGAAATCTGGAGAGGAACAAAGCAGGGTTCATTCACTCCATCTCAATTTTAGCCATAGCATTTTTCGCTCTTTAAAAATCACCTTGTTGGGGCGCCTGGGTGGCTCAGTGGGTTAAAACCTCTGCCTTCAGCTCAGGTCATGATCTCAGGGTCCTGGGATCGAGCCCCGCATCTGGCTCTCTGCTCGGCAGGGAGCCTGCTTCCTCCTCTCTCTCTCTGCCTGCCTCTCTGCCTACTTGTGATCTCTGTCTGTCAAATAAATAAACAAAATCTTAAAAAAAAAATCACCTTGTTCATTGTGGGTTTAGTCTGCCTGGTTTGGTCTCAGGGCAGGAAGGGACACTGTTGGCTTGTCATCTCGCCATGTGCCCAGACTCGGCATCGGGTCTGGAATAGAGTCGGTGCGCACTCAGTGGTTGTAGGACACTATCTACCTAAGTTTTCTAGTCACAGACGACCATATGAGAATGTGGACAAAGCCAACAGGTGATGGCAGGGTGTGGGGTGTCGTCACGACTTAAAAAGGGAAACAGGTGCTGACCATCCATTTTGGTGATTCTGGGATGCACTGCATTTTTTCTATAGCTTGCCTTTCTCCAAAAACTCCAAACATGGGGCGCCTGGGTGGCTCAGTCAGTTGGGCGGCTGCCTTCGGCTTGGGTCCTGGGATCGAGCCCCACGTTGGGCTCCCTGCTTGGCAGAGAGCCTGCTTCTCCCTCCCCCTCTGCCTGCAGCTCTGCCTAATCATGCTCTCTCTCTGTTAAATAAATAAATATTTTTAAAACAATACAATTTAAAAACCCCTACAAACATGCTTGAGAGAGAAAAGCAGGTTGCAGATCGCTATGTGTGGTAAGATAGCACTAACCAATTATTTTTAATATTTTTTTATTTTTAATATTTTTAAAGACCTAGAGAATATGAGGTTTATGGACTCACAGATGTGGGAGCGGTGGAAAAACTTGGACAGGAAGAAGACGCAGCAAGCAATGCTCTCCTAGTGGTTATGTCTGGGGAAGCAGTAGAGGGGGATCTGGGAGGTACACAAAAGGGTTATAGCGGTGCCTTGCATGTTTATGTCATTATGTCATTTGTCATTATGTCATGCTGTGGGAAACAGCAGGGAAGTTGCTACAAAAAACGCCACACAGAATTAGCACATGATCCAGCGACCCTGCTTCTGGGTACACCCTCAAAGGAATTGAAAACAGGGACACACACAGATAGTTTTACCCATGCTCAAAGGAGCAGGGATCACTTTGGTGACAAGCAGAAGCAGCCCCAGTGTCTGTCGGCAGATGAATGGGTACACAAAACGTGGTCCATCCAGTTAACGGACCGTTATTCAGCCTCAAAAAGGAAGGACCTTCGGACACCTGCTAAGACCCAGAGGAACCTTAAGGCCACTGTGCTCAGTGAACCAAGCCAGTCATAAAGGGACAAATACCGCACGATTCCACTCATAGGGGCTCCCTAGAGTCAAGTTCACGATTCCACTCCTAGGGGCTCCCTAGAGTCAAGTTCACGGAGACAGGAAGCAGATGGTGGGAGCCAGGGTTGGGGGAGGGGGCTGGGCAGTCGGGTGTTTCATGGGGCAGAAGTTCTGTTTGGGAAGATGAGAAAGTTCTGGAGACGGATGGTGGGGATCGCTGCACGACTGTGGAAATGTGTTTAATGCTACGGAACTGGACACTGAAAAATGGTTAAAATGGTAATTTCTATGTATTTTAGTGTGATTAAGAAATTCAAAACACAGGGACATACCCACACTGAACACAATGAGCTACCACTTCATATCCATTAGGACAGTTGTTTAATTAATGAACAGAAAACTGGGGCGCCTGGGTGGCTCAGTGGGTTAAAGCCTTTGCCTTCGGCTCCGGTCATGGTCTCGGGGTCCTGGGATCGAGCCCCGCATCGGGCTCTCTGCTCAGTGGGGAGCCTGCTTCCCCCTCTCTCCGTCTGCCTCTCTGCCTACTTGTGGTCTATGTCTGTCAAATAAATAAATAAATAAAATCTTTAAAAAATAAAAAAAATAAATAGAAAACTAAGCGTTGGTAAGGAAGGGGAGCAAATGGAACCCTGTGCATTGCTGATGGGAATGGAAACGGGTGCGGCCACTGTGGAAAAGAGTTTGAGACTTTCTCAAACAGTGAAACGTGGAAATTGCCTTCTGGTCCAGCAATTCCATTCCTAGGTACGTACTCAAAATAATTGAGAGAAGAGGGGCTCTTGGATGGCTCAGTGGGTTAAAGCCTCTGCCTATGGCTCAGGTCATGATCTCAGGGTCCTGGGATCGAGCCCCGCATCAGGCTCTCTGCTCGGCGGGGAGCCGGCTTCCCCCTCTCTCTCTGCCTGCTTCTCTGCCTACTTGTGATTTCTCTCTCTCTGTCAAATAAATAAATAAAAACTTTAAAAAATCTTGAAAGAAGGGACTCAGGTCCCCCCTACACCAGTGCTTACAGGACCATTGCTCACAATAGCCCACGGAAACCACCAAGGGTTCCCTGGTGGACATAAGAACGTGTGGTGTGTCGGACAACGAAGTTCTGGCACCTGCCACAACATGGATGGGTGTAGAAAACATGCTGAGTGAGGGGTGCCTGGGTCGCTCAGTCGGTTAAGTGTCGGGCTCTTGATTTCAGCTCAGGTCATGATCTCGGGGCCCTGGGACTGATCCTGAGCTCCGTGCTCAGCAGGGAGCTTGCTTGAGATTCTCTCTCTCCTCTCCCTCTGTCCCTTGCCCCGCTCTAATAAATTTAAGATTTAATTAAATGTAAGATCTAAGAAATAAAGCCATTAAAAATAGGAGAATCCATGCTCAGCGAAAGAAGCCAGATACAAAAGGACAAGTACAGGATTCCAACAGGAGGTGCCCAGAGGGCGCAAGCTCGGACAGAAAGGAGAGTAGAGGGGGTTGGTGGGAGGATAAGGAGTTAGTGTTTAATGACTCTGTTAGGGATAAAAATGTTCTGCAAAGTGCAGTGAGGGTTGCACAACAATGTAAATGCAATTGAATGGCATTGAATTATACACTTAAAATGGTTTAAGTGCTTTATAAAAAAAGAGCAAACAAAAACCAACCAAACAAACCAACCCAAACCCAGCCATGATTCTTGACTGAGTAAATTAGATTAGGGATTACAAAAATGAGCATCTAAATCTATTCTTTCAGCTGATTTATTAACAGCCATTCTGTTGGAGACAAGAGCTTTCCCACCAGCGGGCACCACCAGCTTCTCATTAAATATAGTTCTTCGCCAGAAAGGCCTGATTTCCCCCCCTTTTAATGATTTCAAAGTACATGATCATGTTTAACAGTCACCTCAAATGGTGACGAGACTCTGAGCCACCCGTGGATTTCATTGATTAGGGGCACACTAAAATCTACTACAACCCGTGTTCTTGTCAATTCTCCAAGTCCACGAGGTTTTTCTTCCTGGGAAAAGGCTGAGTTGAACCCTGGCGGAAGATTCCCTGCCAGGTAGCCCGAGAGGCAGAAGCTGCTGGAAGCCATGTCCCCTCCCTCAGCCCCAGGAGCGCCTCCTTGGTCCACAGCCTGGCTCAGACCGGTGCTCTTGGGGTACACGGAGGCAGATGTACCTGACAGGCAGCCACACACCCTTGGGCCACCCCGGAGGGACAGGCCACTGCCTGGCTCAGACCCCATGGCCAAGCCACAGCACAAAACAGTTTCTATGCCTCACGCTAAAGTGAATCTTTAGGGGCACCTGGGCGGCTCAGTGGGTTAAAGCCTCTGCCTTCGGCTCGGGTCATGATCCCAGGGTCCTGGGATCGAACTCCATGTCGGGCTCTCTGCTCAGTGGGGAGCCTGCTTCCCCCCCCATTCTCTGCCTACTTGTGATCTCTGTCTATCAAATAAATAAATAAATAAATAAATTTTTAAAAAAGCGAATCTTCAAATTGTTCTTGGTAGCGAGTTGTATACCTGAAGCAAAGACTTCAGCTGGAAAAGTATCACAATAATAAGGGAATTCAGCAGGTTGGCTAGATTAAAAAAAAGTAACACCAAAAATCCCCACACAGTATACAAAGTCAATAATCAATACAAGGGTCGCCTGGGTGGCTCAGTGGGTTAAGCCTCTGCCTCCGGCTCAGGTCATGATCTCAGAGTCCTGGGATCGAGCCCCATGTCGGGCTCTCTGCTCAGTGGAGAGCCTGCTTCCCCTTCCCCCTCTGGCTACCTCTCTGACTACTTGTGATCTCTGTC
>ML100434.1:35140-113195 GCA_003697995.1 Taxidea taxus jeffersonii | reverse complement strand
AAAAAAAAAAAAAGATGTTTCTAAGACCCTAAGTACATAGGTTACAAGTGCTACCATCTATGTGAGAAGTGTAATCACTAAACGCTTTAACAATCTTTATATAGAAATGGTTGTAAAAGGGGATACATGTGCTTTATTCATACCCACTGACCCTGTATGCACATGAGTGTGAATCTACCAATTTCAAGGTTGACTATTCATAATTACGTATCAGATACAATGAATGAACCACTATCACTCAAAATTTACTGCCAGAATTTAAAGGTACCCACCATTACAGAAAATTTTAGGTGAGTCAGGAATGCAAAAACAAGGAAACCTGCCATTATGAGGAGTAACTAAGTGATTTATACATTTATTTTGAAAACGATGAAAAGAAGGTTGGGGCTAAATCTGGAAGGATTTTAGTTGATCAAGAAAGACTAAGAGCAATACTAAAAAGAGAAATTCAAAAGGAGAAAACCAATTTCCAAATACTAAAGATCTAGAAGAGGGAAAAATCTATATCGATTAATGCTGAGATTAACATATTTTAGTTCTTAGAGGAGGATATACTCCTGAAAGATTTGCTAGCGACGTATGATCATTTCCACAATAAGTTTGTCTGTTTTAAGAGAACAGAATACATTTTTATAGCAAATCATTTCTTTCAGGATTTGGAATAAGTGTCATTACAATAAAACACATATGTTCTGGATGGTAAGATAGTAAAAAAAAAAAAAAGAAAATATCAAAATCGTAATAACAGACAGGGGAAGGAAATAGATAAAAATATTTCCATAAATGCTTATATAAATAACAGCAATAATGAGGGGCGCCTGGGTGGCTCAGTGGGTTAAAGCCTCTGCCTTCGGCTCAGGTCATGATCCCAGGGTCCTGGGATCGAGCCCCGAGTCAGGCTCTCTGCTTGGCGGGGAGCCTGCTTCCTCCCCTCTCTCTCTGCCTGCCTCTCTGCCTACTTGTGATCTCTGTCTGTCAAATAAATAAATAAAATCTTTAAAAAAATAACAGCAATAATGAAGACAATTTTCTTTGGGTAGTAAGAGTAAAAGTAAAAAAAAAAAGTAAAAGTAAAAGTAAAACAAATGCTGATTTTGTGATACTTAATAAAATTATAAATCTTATTAGAGCTTCAAAAAGAATGTGTGATTTTTTCCAACTTTGTCAAAATAGACTATGTTTTCCTTTAGAAGTGTATAAAAAGCAGTGTAAAGGGAGCTAGAAATCTGTCCACTGAAACTGAAATAGAGGGTTATTATTGGTATTCAGTATGCCAGGTTTCACAACGATGACTTGACAAAGCCTTGACACTAAAAGTACTTATATCTGCTGTCAATCACTCACTCCTTGACATGTCAAGTGCATGTCCTTTCAGGGACAACTTCAATCAACATTACCACTCAAAATACAGCACACAATGTCACTTCTTCAGAAATGAGAGAAAAAATAAAACGTGCGAGGATGGCCAGGAATGGCAGAAAGGCATTCCTCTTTCTAGGGGACCACATTCAAATAGAAAGTGGATAAAAATCACCAAGCAAGCTGGAAGACTAAAGTCAGTCAGTTTATGTGACTTGCTTTTTTCCTGGAAGAATATTCTCTTGCCATATATCCTATAAGAGAAGATTCAAACAACACATTATATAAGCTGACAGGGGCCATCCTGTAATGAACCTTGGAGCTTTGGACATCCACAGCATGCCAGGTTATTAGAACCTGAGAAATAGAGCTGAGGAGAGGAAGAAATGCCTAGATGTGGTTCTAAGACATGAAAGGAATCTGAAGCAATTCCATGTGTCACTCCACTCCTTTCTCATATTCTCTCCCCCCCCCTCTTTTTTTTTTCCTCTTTAACTTTGTTCTCCCTTTCAGGCCTTCCTCTCCTTCTTTCTCATTCTCTTAGAAAAGCAGAGTGAAAGAGCGAGGGGGGGGCGTGGGTTCGAATCTTTACTGATTAGTGAGTTACAGATAACTTTAATTTTTCTAAAGCTCATCTTGCACATGTATAAAATATGATCAGTAACCTACAATTTACAGAGTTTGCAATAAAGATTAAATGACATAATATTTATACATAAACACTTCATCAACATTGGCACAAGGAGGTATTCAATACTATTTCTCTTCTCTCTCCTCTGATTCTGTTGCTTCTGACATGGCAGAGAGCAGCCATGTGCTTTCTCCGGCCTCATGGAGGGAACTCAAAGGAACAATGCTGATCTGTCTTCAAAACGGTAGAGGAGAGAAGACCTACAAACACCAGCTTGCTAGTCTTATTTTGATTGGGGGAATCCTTCCACTCCTGTCTGTCAACTGCAACAAATGATTAGTCAGTTTGTAGCCTATCAAATTACATTAAAAAAATACGCTTTGGAGGCATTATGCAAGCTTAGGCCCCAGCAGAGTTTATAAGAAGTGGCAGATGAAGAGCCAAATTATCAAAAGCATTTCTTTTACTCTGGCCACAGGCAGTTTTCATTCCTATGACCTGATGAGCCATAAAAGCTAAAGAAATTGGACACATTTTAGCAGGGGAGAAAACCCCCTAATTAAAAAAAAAAAAAAATGCAAGGGAAAATGTAAACAACACCTTGGCTAGCACTCATTTTAAGTGCCTTTAAAAGTTATTTAAAATAATTTTTATTGTATTTTCAATTACCCAATAGGTAACCCCGGTATTTGAAGCCCGATTATTATTATTTTTGCTGACTCTATTCACTTTGCAGGCTTCTCACTCCAGTAGAATTGAAAAGACCAATGGCCTTGTGTGGATGCCCCACACAAGAGGGAGCTAAGATTTATGAAGTCGAGGAAGAACATGCTTCTCTGACTGAAGGAGGCAGATTCCTATTTTAGCCAAGTTCAACACATAATTGAGTATATAGAACTCATATACTTTTTTATTTTTCAATTGGTATCCTTGCCTTTTTTTGCCCTTTATTATACGTGTTATTAAACTTTAGAGCCAGGAACTGCCAAAAGCCACAAAGCATTCATTCCCCTCTGAGATTAAAAGAGGAAAAGAAACATTTTTATTTTCATCTAAAATAGTGATTTAAGTACTCAAATTTCATACTAAACTAATCTACCTAAACATGTAGATTAGAAGCTACTTAGCAAAAGCATCAGAAAAGAAAGTTCTCATCACCCTGGGCAGTTCACACTAATAATTAGAAAGAAAAAAGAAAAGCTGTGAATTACAATGAACTGAGACCAAGTAAGTGTCCATGTTGGATTAAAGGATTTGAGTTGTCAGTCTGATGTATAATGGATGCAAACATCAGCCATTTAATTAAATGGTACATGGTATAACCGCTTTGTTCTGCATTAAACTGCTTAAGTTATCAGAGTGCCTTTAGTTTAGCAACTGTTTACTATTACACCACCCCATGACTTCTCTTAGACGCTGTTCAGCCTGCATTATTCCAAATTTCAAATCTGAAGCTTATATAGTAATGTCAGACTAGTTAAAATATTCATCAATTAATGTGTGGATATAGAAAACAGAAAAACTGCTTTTAATCACAGAGGGAATAAGTTCCTAGATATCGCTGACAAGAAAATTAAAAACCAAGAAAAGAAAAAGTCTGCAAAATTCTTTAAGGATAGTATTTTCTTATAAATAGTTTTATTTTAATAATTTGGACTTGAAAAGTATTTTCTAATCACATGCTTAACACTACAAAATGTTCCCCAAATAGCTTTAAAAAAAAAAAAAAAACTAACATACAATGTATTATTAGCCCTGGGGTATAGGTCTGTGAATCATCAGGCTTACACACTTCACAGCAGTCACCATAGCACATACCCTCCCCAGTGTCCATAACCAAACCACCCTCTCCATACCCCCCTCCCCGCCAGCAACCCTCAATTTTTTTCCTGAGATACCAAACAGCTTTCTTGCTGAAGAACCTGGAAATGTTACTGGTTGGCAATGGTACTAAGGCCATGTAAACACATGAAAGCAGAAGAGGTCACAAGTCCCCATGAGCCTGAAGTATGTTATGTGACTGTGTTGTTACTGTGGGTTGGTCTATGAAAAGAAGCAAATGCAAAAGCGACAAAAGAAGAGAGCTGAGAAGGCCCTGGCAGTCAACAAGGACTGAAGAAAAAGAAAACATCCTGAGGATATGAGGGGAACAGATTTGACTAGAAAGATTCAATCACCCCAATTTCATAAGGTTGAAGCCATATATACTCACTGCTATTGCAATTCTTCCAAGGACATGCTCTGGAATTTTTCTATATACATCCAAAGAGCCCCCTGTAGAGACAGATATGTTGCATTATTATAAATAAAACTACCAGAACGCTGCATTGGGTTCTTCCTCTGCGTATTCACTACAAGAATATTTTTTTTTCTTCTCTTCTTACATTGTGCATTGGATATCTAAGGTCGAACTGGTTTTTAGTCCAATTTTATTTAAGACATAATATCATACTACCAGAGGAAGCGTAGCTAGATATTTCCATTTTATTTTCCAGTGTATAATCACATACATGTAAAAACCTAAACAAACTAGTCAAGGGCAGGCTATGACTCTCCACTTAATGTAAAATTAAATACATACACAAAGCTAAAGATCAACAGGTCAGCCACATTTAGGTATCTATCTACCTTGTGTAACAGTTTTCTTCAAATGTAAACCAGGACCCTCTCCTAGAATTTTCAAATTAACTAAACAAAGGGTGGTGACTATAAAGTCCAAAATACACATAAGAAACTAATAAAGTAAAAGAGTATTATTAACATCTTTCTAATGAATGTTATCCTTCAAATTAAGTACCAAGACAAGCAATCAATCTAGTCCAAAGATACTCAGTTCAAAATGGTTTGGATTTTGTTTGTTTTAAAAATTCTCTTTGATACCACTCTGAAAACCACTTTATGAGGTAAAAAAGAAAAACCAACCTCCCTGTTGCATAATATTTTTCACTAAAATGGTATTCACTAACATCCTTTATCTTTAACAAATCAAGCAGTTCCAAAAACAAAACCATTAGACTGTAAACAGAAGAAGGACAGGGCCATGCTGTTTAGTGGTTTTATGTTTTCATCAACCTGAAAATGAGCATTACTAGGAGATAGCTGCCATTTGATAAACATCTGTCAAATGAATTAACAGATAAACTAAAGTCCGTGTGAACCTCACCAGATAGGTACAGCTGCCCTGAAAGCAGTTTCAATAGAAGGAACCACGGTAATACTGACATTGCTGAAAACAATTGCACTGCTTTCCCAGGTAACTATTTTAAAGGAACCAATATTCACTTGGAAGTATAAATTTGGGTATGGTTGTTACATTTCCAATCTCACACAAGTAATAGAAGAATTTCAGTAAGATAGGCAAAGAATCACTACATCACTCATATTGATGATACGATTGTATGAGAGCTATTTAACAGTACATATTCATCTTTCTTTGAATCAAGTTGAGGTGTAGTCTTTCAGTTCTTAATTTTATGTATTTATTTATGTATGTATGTATGTATGTATGTATTTGACAGACAGAGATCACAAGTAGGCAGAGAGGCAGGCAGAGAGAGAGGAGGAAGCAGGCTCCCTGCTGAGCAGAGAGCCCGATGCAGGGCTCAATCCTAGGACCCTGAGATCATGACCCGAGCTGAAGGCAGAGTCTTTAACCCCCTGAGCCACTCAGGTGCCCCTCAGTTCTTTTTTTTAAAAGAGATTTTATTTATTTATTTGAGAGAGGGAGAAAGCACAAGCAGGGGGAGTGGGAGAGGGAGGAGACTCCCTGCTGAGCAAGGAGCCTGATAAAGGGCTCGATCCCAGGACCCCGGAATCATGACCTGAGCAGAAGGCAGACACTTAATTGACTCAGCCACCCCGTCGCCCCTAATCTTCCAGTTCTATAGAGGAATTATCAAAATATTTGAGAAATAATTTCCATTTCAATCAGATGCTAAAAATTCATATTTAACCACTTTACTACTGGATGATTTTTAAGTATGCCTCACATGATACTAAAATGGAGCATGTTATTTTTTTGAAATGAAGTTAAGCGCATTTCATAAATATGAGTATTTTTATATGTCAAGTTTTCCTAAAGCTGAACATCAGGAAAAGTTACTTTTCCTATAAAAACCAATGACAACTATTGCATACATATAAAGCTACTGACTTTGTATTTATCCTATTTAATGCAGAGAAATGATTGCTTCTTTAGATAACTCTGACGTGTAGTTTCCAGATTCTTGTAAGAAGCTGGAAAACCGTGGCATGGCTCAACTTTATGTTTTGCTCTGGGTGCTACCCGGAAGATAATGAAAAAAAAAAAAAAACCACTTCTGCAATGAACTGAACCATCTTTATTTACTAAGAGCATTTTAGGGGCGCCTGGGTGGCTCAGTGGGTTAAGCCTCTGCCTTCAGCTTAGGTCATGGTCTCAGGGTCCTGGGATCGAGCCCTGCATCAGGCTCTCTGCTCGGCAGGGAGCCTGCTTCTCCGTCTCTCTCTGCCTGCCTCTCTGCCTACTTGTGATCTCTCTCTCTCTGTGTCAAATAAATAAATAAAATCTTAAAAAAAAAAAAGAAAGAAAACATTTCATGTTATTGATCTTTCAATAAATTGGCAATTGCAAGAATAAACAGTCTCAAGAAGATCAAGCTCTACAGTCTGGTATTTGGAAGACTGACAGAATGCAGTGTCCTGAACCAATCCCTTGAGAAGTGAAGGGAAGTCTGAGGGGCTCAACAGTAGGAGGTGCAAATCCATTCACATATACTAGTAAGAAGTCCTGAGGCCTTTTTTTTAACATAAGATGTAAATCAGGGTTTAATTAGCTAAACAGACAATCAATAGTCAACAAGCTAAATGGAAAAGCCAAAGGTTACATTACTACCCTTATTGGTAGAACAAGCCAAAAAAGAATCCCATTTTGAGGTACTTCACTGGTTTTTGTAAATATCCATTAAATCTCAGTTATATCCCACTCTCCTTAGCCACCCACGTGGGTAAATATATACTGGCTCTGTGTCATCACGTTCATCTTGCCCTTGACATAATCATTAGACAACTGTCAGAGGCAAAGAAAAAAAAAAAGATCTGGCAGATCCACTCAGAATCAAGAGATCATCAAAAACAAAAGTTTTCAGTTAAATTGTCACAGAGTTTTACTATCACTTCTATCTCACAGGCCTATCCCCAAAAGGCAATTATTAGACTCATCAAGTCACCCAAAATTAGTGCTAGAGGGACAGACATTAAAGATCAGTCCAGTGACTTTGACAAGCGGGGGAAACTGAGCCCCAGAAAGGAAAGTTTTCTAGTCACAGCCATGAGTTAGGGAATGGTGGAGCTCAGGAAAGGTCTCAGCCTTTGAACTCCCAGAAATGCAAACATTTAAAAGGTTTCCTCATAACATCATAGAGCTTAAGAATCACATGTGAACTTTTTTACAGTTCAGTGTAATGTGATATTACCATTACACACTCAGATATTTAATCTTAGCTGAGACACTGGTATTCGAGGCATTTAGAAACTCATTTCTATGTTGCAGCTGATTTGAACCTTTCATTCATGAATCGGAGAGGACATCACTGGTTTGCTCCCTGTGACCTGTCACTTCCCTGTGTTCTCTGGCCTCAGATCACACAAGCCAGTCATTTCATTGCATGCCACTATCCACCATAGGAACCAGGAGGAAGAGTGCTAATAGATTAGCAAAAAACCCCATCTCAAATGCCAAACTATATGCTTCTCTTGATGACTTAGGGCTATCATTTTCATGCAACTAAGCCAAAAGGATTCCTGGTGTAAGGTCTGTGCTTAACCTAATACTGGGTTAAAATACAAAGTAGTATCTTGCATGTAGGATAAACACAAATATAAAGTAAATGAGCGAGAAGCAACAATACTGTCATATTATCCCAAAAGTTTCCTTAAGATGACCATAATTATTATCAATACTAATAAAATTAAAATCTGGAACCATTAGCAAAAATTTCAGAAGAAGCTCTTTTAGCCTGTTAGTTGAAAAAAAATAAAGAGCCCTTTCTTTCAAGTATGAGTACTTGATACTCCCTTTCTTCCTCTACAACATGGGTTTTTTTGGGAAAAAAAAATGTATCCCCAAGATGGCAATTCAAGAACATAGGCATATATTCTGAGATGCTGTATTTGAGCATTTCTGAGAAGACTGTTTTACTCAATGAGAAGACATATCATGGCCCTCCTTACTTGAATCCTTCCAGTGGCACCCTAATTCAGACTGAAATACAACTTCTTTACATGGCCTACACAATCTAACTTCTGCTTACTTCTCTGGCCCCCTGTCCTGCCCCAGGGCCTCTCATCACTACTCGCTAGTCACTCTGGCTTTCTTGTGGGGCCTTGATTATACCAAGCTTGCTCCCACCTTGTGCATTTATACCAGATACTACGTCCTCCTCAAAGATGTTCCCTATGATCTTTCCTGTATGCCTCACTGACACTAAAGTCTCTGCTAAAATATCACTCCCATAAAAAAGCCACCCGTGACTATCCTCTCTAGCTTCTCCTCTCCTATAGTCATCATCTGCCCCTTTATGTTCTAGCAAATCTATCCCTCTCGGAGAGTGTACTGTGTGTTTCTTCTCAGCCTCCCCTTCTAGAATTTAAGTGCATAATGACAGGAATTAAGTCTTATTCACTATTGTATTCCCAGGTTTAGAACAGTGTCTGAAAGAAAGTGCTCAATAAATATTTAGAGACAAAGGACTAATATGAGAATTAAAACAGTGAGAATCCACACTAAAGGAACAGTACTAGGGTTGGGAGAAAGTTGTCAAGAAGTTTAACTGCAATGGGAAGGGAAACTGCAATGGGAAGAGGGTGGTACACAGTTTTTGGTCCATATATTTCTGAGTACATTTTGCTGTATTATAGAGAAGGAAGATTTAAAAGAGAGACAGTGACGGGTGGAAAGAACACCAGTGAGTGGATGCGCACATGGAGGGCTGACCTTGGGCAGCCCTTCATGTGCAGGGAGGGCCAGGTGAGTGCACGTGTGACTAAGCTACAGGTGGAGGTACAAGCAACTGGCAGAGCTCACACATGAAAGTCTACATGATCTTGGAAGGAGGAAGCCTGATTTGGGAAAGGGGAATGAAATTGTAGGAGAGCCGATGTAGTAAATAATAGAAAGATGGGAACTGGAGAACAAACTGCAAAAAGTGGGAAATTTTAGTGTTCAGGGGCTGATTAGCATGGAGGAAAGGGAAGCTGCCAAGGAGCAATTAGAGAGGGGCTTTATGCAGCTGAAGTCCAGAAAGGAGTCATCTCATAAAAGACAGTTGAATCTAGATGATCAAGTGAATGTTTTAAGGTAAGGACTTAAAGTATTAAAAATGTGTCATCTTTGGGGTGCCTGGGTGGCTCAGTTGGTTGAGTATCTGACTCTTGGTTTCAGATCAGGTCATGATCCCAGGGGCATGAGACTGAGCCCCACATAGGGCTCTGCGCTCAGCCTGGAGTCTGCTGGAGATGCTCTCTCCCTCCCTCTCCCTCTGCTCCTCCCCCCTTGTTTGGTCTCGCTCTCTCTAAAATAAATAAATAAATAAATAAAATCTTTAAAAATGAAAGGGAGTCCTTCAGACTGAACGAATTTCAGAGGAAAGTTACAAGACAGTAACTCAAATCCACACAAAGAAATATGGTACACTGGTAAAGGTCACTATAAGGTAGACATAAAAGACAAGATAAGTATATTTTTTGTTTTTAAGACTTTTTCTCATATCTGATTTAAAAGAGAACTGCATAAAGCAATAAGTATAATCTGTGTTAATAAGCACACAACCTATAAAGATGTAACTTATATGGCAATAATAGCACAAAGGAAAGGGAAAGAATGGAGCTATAGAGGAGCAGTGTTTTTACGTACTTAAAAAAAAGTCAGTATTAAAAAAAAAGTCAGTATTAATCTGAACTAAGCTGTTATAAGATAAAATGTTAATTATAATCTCTAGGAAAACCAGAAATATAACTCAAAGAATACAGTAAAAGAAACCACAAGAGAATTTAAATAATACATTAAAAAATATCTATTTAACATAAAATATAGCAGTAATGGAGAAACAGAGGAACATAAAAGATATAAGACTTAAAGAAAACGAGTAGTAAAATGACAGCTATGAAGCCTACCTTTCTGGTAATTTTATTAAAGATTTAGTTATTATTTTGGAGGGGGGAAGGGCAGAGGGAGAGAGAATCCTAAGCAGACTCCACACTGAGTGCAAAGTCTGATGTGGGGCTCCATCTCAAGACCCCAAGATCATGACCTGAGCTGAAACCAAGAGTTAGACACTTAACCAACTGCACCACCCACGTGCTCTTGGTAACTACATTAAATGTAAGTAAATTAAGTACTGACAGATTGGCAGAAGAGATTAAAAAATGATCCAACTCTATGATGTCTATGAGAGATACACTTTAGATTCAAAGACTCAAATAGGCTTAAGACCAAACAACAGCAAAAGATATAACAAGCTAATGATAATCAACAAGGAGTTGAGATGACCATACTAATATTAGACAAAATAGACTTTTAGACAAATAGTAACTATAGACAAATATATTTTATAACGATAAAATAGTCAATCCATTGTGAAGATAGAACAATTATAAACACATATGCATCTAACAAAAGAACACCAAAATATGTGAAGCATAAATTGAAGTGAGAAACAAGATAGCAAAAAATATTATTTGGAGACTTCAATATCCCACTTTCTTTTTTTTTTCTAACATTATGTTCAATTAGCCAACATATAGTACATCACTAGATTTTGATGCAGTGTTCAACGAGTTGTGTATAACACCCAGTGCTAATCACCTTGGATAGCCACATGCAGAAGAATATCCACTTTCAAAAATGAATAGAAATATACTGAAGAGAAACAAGAAAACAAAATACTTGAGCTGTAAGTCAACTAGACCTAACAGACATCTAAAGAACATCTCACTAAACAACAGCAGAATACACTCTTCTCAGGTGCAAATGAAACATTCTCCAAAATATATAATGTTAAGGCATAAAACAAATCTCAATAAATTTAAAAGGACAGAAATCATATAAAGTATGTTCCCAACCTCAAAAGAATATTAGAAATCAACAACAGAAGGACATTCAATGTGGAAAATGATACACTCTTAATTGAAAATGGGTCAAGAAAGAAACTGCAAAGGATTTCCTTTGTGGGAATTAGAAGATACTCTGAAATAAATGAAAATGAAAACACAACATATCAAAACTTCTAGGATGTAGCTAAAGCAGTGCTTAGAGGGAAATGTATACCTGCAAATACCTACATTAAATAAGAAAGATCTCAAATCAGTATCCTAACTTTGCACCCTCAAAAGTTAGAAAAAGAAGAGGGGCGCCTGGGTGGCTCAGTTGGTTAAGCGACTGCCTTTAGCTCAGGTCATGATCCTGGAGTCCCGGGACTGAGTCCCGCATCGGGCTCCCGGCTCCACGGGGAGTCTGCTTCTCCCTCTGACCTTTTCCTCACTCATGCTGTCTCTCTCTCAAATAAATAAATAAAATATTTTTTTAAAAAAAGCTAGAAAAAAGAAGAGCATACTAAACCCAAAGCTAGTAGATGAAGAAATAAATATTAGAGCAGGGATAAATTACATAATAGAAAAATAAAGAAAATCAAAGAAACCAAAAGTTGGTTCTTTGAAAAAGACAAAGAAACTGACCAAATTTTAGCTACAGTGACCAAGAAAAAAGAGACAGAAGACTCAAATTACTAAACTCTGGAATAAGAAGGGAAAATTAGGGATGCCTGGGTGGCCCAGCTGGTTAAGCAGCTGCCTTCGGCTCAGGTCATGATCCCAGCGTCCTGGGATCGAGTCCAACATCAGGCTCCTTGCTCGGCAGGGAGTCTGCTTCTCCCTCTGCCTCTGCCTACCACTCTGTCTGCCTGTGCTCGCTCTCTCTATATATAACAAATAAATAAATAAAATCTTTAAAAGAAAAAAAAAGAAGGGAAAATTAATACCAACTTTACAGAAATAAAAATGATTGTAAAAGAGTACTTAAAACAACTGTATATCAGCAAATTAGATAATTTAGATGAAATGGACAAATTTTGGAAAGCCACCAACTATCAAAACTGACTCCAGAAGAAACAGATATTCTGAATAAACCTATAACTACCTATAATTCTATAATTAGTAAAGAGATTGGTAATCAAAAAACTACTCAGAAATATTATTTAGTCTTAAAAAAGAAAAAAAAATTTGACACACCACAGCATGGAATGAACTTTGAAGACATTATGCAAACTGAAATATGCCAGGGCCCAAAAGATAAATACGGTATGATTCCACTTAAATGAGGTGCCTAGAGTAGTCCAATTCATACAATTCATACAAACAAAAATCAAATGTTAGGTGCCAGGGATAGGAAGCAATGAGGAGTTATTGTTTAATGGGTACAGCATCTCAGGTTTGCAAGATGCAAAGAGTTCTGGAGATAGATGGTGGCAGTTAATGCTGATGAGCTACACACTTAAAAAGGGTTATTAATATGGTAAATGTTACATTATCTATGTTATACTACAATTAAACACACTGTTGAGAGGGGCGCCTGGGTGTCTCAATCATTAAGCGTCTGCCTTTGGCTCAAGTCATGATCCCAGGGTTCTGGATTGAGCCCGGTCTCGAGCTCTCTGCTCAGCGGGAAGCCTGCTTCTCCCTCTCTCACTCCCCCGCTTGTGTTCCCTATCTCACTGTCTCTCTCTCTCTCTCTGCCAAATAAATAAATAAAATCTTAAAAAAAAAAAACACCATTGAGAAAAACAGTCTTATGTGCACTGTTCTTCGAACCCCACTTGGCCAAATAAGAATGGGCCTTAGGCCTGGAACATGTGCTTATCAACAGATAAAGAGCCCACACAGCCTGTGCTGGGCTTACCTCCTCGTTCTGGAATACCTTTCCCTGTTTCAGACTAAACGTGTACTCCTTTGACCTGCTTAAGCATGTGTGTCAATGGCCCTCAGGCATGTCCCCAGCTTTCACCATCTCTGACACCTCAGGAGTGGGATGGGGTGGAGGATCCTTTTGCTGCAGCACAAGGAGTGTGTGTAAGCCAAGGGCCCTACATAGGCTGCCAGGAAGAATCCACTGCTGGCCACAGGGAACTGACACTCACTACCAAAACTGATAGTGCTGTGTCTCTTTTTGTATGTGAGGAAAGGACTATTATATCCAGTGCTTAATTGCACTGTGATTTCTTGGGAACTTCATACTAAGATGCACTGGGCAGAACTGTTTGGACTTCTTCTGACAATCAGCAACAGATGACACTTGACCATGAAAACTACTCACAAAGAAAACCCCAGAACCAAATGGCTTCACTGATGAGCTCTACGAAACGTTTAAAGAAAAATAAACATTAAATAAACATTACTCTTTGACAAACTCTTCCAAAAACTAGAAGAGGAGAAAACTTTCCAACTCTCTCTTTGAGGACAGAATTATCATTATACCAAAATCCAGACAATGACATTATAAGAAAAGAATACTATAGATCAATATTCCTTGAGAATATAAATTCAAAAATCCTTAACAAGATACAACAAATTGAATCTAACAACATATAAAAAGGATTATACATTAAGACCAGGTGGAATTATCTCAGCAATATAAGACTGGTTCAATATGCAAAAATCAATTAATGCAATACTCTGTAATTGTGGGATAATGGATTTAAAAGCGTGACCATTTCTTTTTCTTTTTTTCTTAAAGATTTATTTATTTGAGAGAGAGAGCATGAGGTAGGAGAGGATCTAAGGGAGAGGGAGAGAATGTTAAGCAGACTCTGCACTGAACATAGAACATGACATGGGGCTTGATCTCACAACTCTGAGATCATGACCTGAACTGAAATCAGGAATCAAAGCACTTAACCAACTGAGCCACACAAGCACCCCAAGCGACCATTTCAATAAACACAGAAAAACCACTTGAAAAAATCTAATGCCTTTTTATGATAAAAATACTCAACAAACTTGGAGGAGAAGGGGATTTTGACAACCTGATAAAGGACATCTACTAAAATCCCACAACTAGGGATGCCTGGGTGGCTCAGTTGGTTAAGCGGCATGCTCAGGTCATGATCCCAGTGTCCTGGGATCGAGTTCCGCATCGGGCTCCTTGCTCGGCAGGGAGCCTGCTTCTCCCTCTGCCTCTGCCTACCACTCTGTCTGCCTGTGCTCGTGCTCTCCCTCTGTCTCTCTAACAAAAAAATAAAAAAATCTTTAAAAAATAAAATAAAATAAAATCCCACAACTAATACCACACTTAATAGTGGAAGACTAAGAGCTTTCCCTCTAGGATCAAGAGCAAAAGAAAGATGTCTCCTCTCACCACGTCTATCTGACACCGTACTGAATGTTGTAGCCAGGGTAGTTAAGCAAGGAAGAGAGATAAAAAGCAACCATGATTGGAAGGAAAGAAGTAAAACTACATCTATTTGCAGGTGCCATGATCTATCTAGAAAACCTTAAGGAATCTACAAAAACCTATTAGGGTTAAGAAACAAGTTTAGCAAGGTAGGAAGATACAAAATCAATACACAAAAATCATTTAGATTTCTATATGCTATCAATGAACAATTAAAAATGAAATTAGGGGCGCCTGGGTGGCTTGGTGGATTAAAGCCTCTGCCTTCGGCTCAGGTCACGATCCCAGAGTCCTGGGATCGAGCCCCACATTGGGCTCTCTGCTCAGCAGGGAGCCTGCTTCCCCCTCTCTCTGCCTGCCTCTCTGCCTACTTGTGAGCTCTGTCAAATAAATAAACAAAATCTGGGGTGCCTGGGTGGCTCAGTGGGTTAAAGCCTCTGCCTTCAGTTTGGGTCATGATCCCAGGGTCCTGGGATCGAGCCTCACATCGGGCTCTCTGCTCAGCAGGGAGCCTGCTTCCTCCTCTCTCTCTGCCTGCCTCTCTGCCCACTTGTGATCTCTGTCTGTCAAATAAATAATAAAATCTTAAAAAAAAAAAAACAAAATCTAAAAAAAAAAGAAATTAAAAGTTCAATATGCAATAGTATCAAAGACTATTTAGGAATAAATTTAACAAAAGAACTGGAAAACTTGAACACCAAAAACTATAAAATATCACTGAAAAAAATTAAAGATGATCTAAATAAATGGAAAAATACTCTGTGTTCATGGAGTGGAAGACTTAATATTGGTAAATTGGCAGTACTCCCCAGACTGATCTCTAGATTCACTGCAATCCGTATTAAAAACCTAGCTGGACTTTTTTTGGTGTGTGTGTGCAAATTTGGCAAGCTGATTATAAAATTCATATGAAAATCCAAGGGAGGGATGCCTGGGTGGCTCAGTTGGTTAAGCGGCTGCCTTCGGCTCAGGTCATGATCTCAGTGTCCTGGGATCAAGTCCCACATCAGGCTCCTTGCTCAGCAGTGAGCCTGCTTCTCCCTCTGCCTCTGCCTGCCACTCTGTCTGCCTGTGCTTGCTCCTGTGCTCTCTCTCTATCTGACAAATAAATAAATAAAATCTTAAAAAGAAAATCCAAGGGACCCAGAATGGCCAAAATAATCTTGAGAAAGAATAAAGCTGGAGTACTCACATGTCTTAATTTAAAAACTTACTACAAAGCTAAAATAATCTAGAATAAGAAAGTAAAAGTAAGCAAGTACAGTCTGATACTGCTACAAGTATTTTCCCATCAAGGATGGGAAAATAGATCAATGGAAGAGAATCAAGGGCCCAGAAATGCATTTCATGGTCAATAAATTTTTGACAAGAGTGCCAAGAAAATTCAGTGAGAAAGGATAATCTTTTTAACAAATGTTGCTAGGACTAACTGGATATTCACAATGAAAAGAATGGTTCACAAAAATGAACTCAAAATAGATCAAAAACTTAAATGTAAGAGCAAAAATTATAAAGCTCTTAGAAGAAAACAGGTGTAAATTTTCAATAGTTTCTTACATATGACATCTAAAGCAACCAAAGGAAAAAAACAGATGAACTGAACTTCATCAAATTTTAAAACTTTTGTGCCTCAAAGGACACTACCAAGAAAATGAAAAGACAACTCACAGAACGGAAGAAAATATTTGCAAATCATACATCTGACAAGAGCCCAGTATCCAGAATATAAAAAGAATTCTTAAAACTCAACAATAAAAACACAAGTAAGCCATGTAAAGATAGACAAAGGATTTGAATACACATTTCGCCAAGGAAGGTATACCAATGGCCAAAAAGCACATACAAATATTGTCAACTTCATCAGTCATTAGGAAATCTAAATTAAAACTAAAGAGATACTATTTCTCACCAGGCAAAAAAAAAAAAAAAAAAAAAAAGACACACAATAACAAGTGTTGGCAAAGTCGTGGAGGAATTGGAACCCTCATACATTGCAGCTATACAGGCAAACGGGAGTGAAATAGAATGGAACAGTTTGGCAGTTCCTCAGAAAATTACACATAGAGTTACCATATGGCCCAGCAATTTAACTCCTAGATCTATACACTTAAGAGAACTGAAAACATATGTCCACACAAAAACTTGTAAACAAATGCACAGAGCAGCGTTATTCCTAACAGCCCCAAAATGGAAACATCCCAAGTGCCCATCAACTGATGAATGAATGAATGAATGAAATGTGGTAGGTCCGCACAATTGATTATTATTTGGCCATAAAAAGGGATAAGATACTGATACATGCTACAACATGGATAAACCTAAGTATAAGAAGCCAGACACAAAGGCCACCTACTGCATGATTCCACTTACATAAGAAGTCCAAAATAAGGAAATCTGGAGATGGAAAGTAGATTAGTTGTTGCCACAGACTAGAGGAAAGAAGGAAGAGCGAGTGGCTGCTAACAGCTAAGGAGTTTGTTTCTGGGGTGATCAAAATATTTTGGAATTAGTGATGGTGAGGTGGCACAACCTTGTGAATATACTCAAACCACTGAAATGTATATGTCAAAATGGTGAATTGTATGGTGATTAAATATGATTAAATTTAAAAATAAATACGTATTTTAATGAAACTGAATTTAGGACACATGATATACCTTATTATAGTAGCAAGGTACCAACGTTGGCTTGTTAAAAAGTCTTGCAACCCATAACTAGTTGCTTTAGTAATAGACTGAGAATCCTTCAAATGAACAGAGTATAAAAAAAAAGGTTGAGTTTTTTTTTTCCAAAGATTTTATTTATTTATTTGACAGACAGAGATCACAAGTAGGCAGAGAGGCAGGCAGAGAGACAGAGGAGGAAACAGGCTCCTCGCTGAGCAGAGAGCCCAATGTGGCGTTTGATCCCAGGACCCTGGGATCATGTCCTGAGCCGAAGGCAGAGGCTTTAACCCACTGAGTCACCCAGGTGCCCCGAAAGTTGAGTTTTAATGTGCTAGACACTGAAAAACTGAATATGTAAAATCTAAAGATTGCTTTGATTTAAAATGGGTAAATAACAATGACAACATCATTTCAGGGATAGGGTACCAAGAAATCTGCATTTTGCCAAAATATTCAGATCAAGAAAGAGTTACCAACATAGAAATGAATGAAAAATACAGATGAAAGGAAAGGGCTAGAGTCCAAAGAAAACTAAACACATCTTGGCTAAACAGCTGTGTTGAAAAACAATTTCTTATCTTGCAATTAAGAACCGATTTCTTTCTAAAAGACACAGGACATTGGGTTAATAGATTTCTTTAAAAGAAAATCTGTTTTGGCTATTGAAACATTAAAAGAACAGAACATCTGTTTTGCAAGTAAAGACAGATTGTAGGGAAGAATCAAATATCAAACCACCGATTAGACCAGCATTTAATCTGTTCTATTTAAATTTTCAATAAAAGTAAATGAAATTACATTCTTGAAATTATAGCTCAGCTGTAAATATTTAACACCAGGAACCTCTAACACTGAAATGTTTTAGAGTATAAAGGAGATAATTATTAGATATTTTAATTATTTTTAATTCTACTTGACATCTATATCAGAACCAGGTTTTAAAGTATGCTACCTCCCAAATCATTTTTAAAGTATTATAATAGGGAAAACTCACCATCCATGAATTCTGTACATATTGAAATCCTGTTTTCTACGAAAAATGCACCATAAAACCCTATGATATATGATGAATCACACTGTAACAAAAATAAGACAAAGGTAGTTAAAAAAACAAACCTGCAAGCCAATTCCGTAAGATGCTTTATGAGAGAAAATGCCCAAGAAAAGATTACCTTATAAAGAATTTCCAATTCAGACATAATTTGCTTCTGAAGTTCCAGTGTAATATCTAGTAGTATGACCTAAGTACACAAAGGAATCAACATTTACACATATATTCATCTTTAAATTAAGTATAGCTATACTCACTATGAAATAAAAGGAAAAAATATGTTTTTTCCTCTCTTCATTGCCCCTTTTTTTCCTCTCCACTACTATAACCCCCAGGAATACAAACTGTACTCACATCTGCCTAACCCTTTGTATCGGGAGAGGTGGTACAGAAGTGATTGATGGGACCAAGGAAAAAGCCAGGTCGCAAAGGTCAGTATTAATGGCTTTAAAAGTCAGTTAAGTTATAACACCCTTAATTTATACACCCTATTTTGGCCACACTGGTTATTTCCAGAAAAGGAAGAAAGGAATGACCCTGAAACCATAAAAAAAAAAAAAAAAATTGTCTTGTAATTCAGACACTAGGCGATAAGCAGAGAGGATGAGGAGTAAAAATAACATTTAAAGTAGGTTTTTTTGACTATGAGGAAATAAGGAGTTTAAAAAACATGTCACCTTTTTATATCTTTCAAAGTCATGTTCCTTTGCTAATACTGTAATAAAATGCTGGAACTTGAAGGAGTCACAGAAATGATTTCATCTAATTCTCTTATTTTAAAGGAGGAGACCAAGGTGCTGAGAAGCCACACAGCCTGGCAATGCCAAGGTCCATCCCTGATTCCCAGATGCCTCTTAGAATGTCCTGGTGGTTTACGGTTTTTCCTTGAGGTATCAACCACTGAGGAAGATTGGTAACATGGAAATGTAAAACAATTTACAAGCTTACTTAGAATAAAGTAATTTTAAACACTTGTTTCTTAAGAAAGGAGACCATCAACTGTTCAAATTTTACTCAACAGTTCAGTGAAGCCAATTCAAGGGAAATTATTTTTACTTAAAAAAAGACAGTGCTGAGAATAAAAGAGGTGAAAGTTAATTTTTAAGATTTGTGGCAGAGTTTCTGACTCTCGACATTTCTAGGAAAAAACTTAACATTCATGATTACCATGATACTGTGGTTATACACCATCCAACACTGAACCACATTTTGTATTATAACCTCAGAATATATGCACTCACACTGGGGGAAAAAAACCCATAAATTATGAATTGCAAACTGCTGATAGAGCAAGGAAAGAAAAGGATAATTCTAAAACACACATTTTATGGTACTGACATCCACTTGGGGGAGGGGAAAGTGAGGGGGAGGAAAAGGCATGGCCAGTTTCTATCAAGAGTTTTTGCTTTAGGGTTATTTATAAAAGCTCTCACTAAACTAGATTGTAAGTGTAATACAAAACTGCCGAGAAGCATTTAAACATTGCTCCCGATCAATAGTCATTTGCCAACAATATTCACTTACATTTTTGTTCCTGTATAAAACTCAGCGACAAAATAAATTCATCTAGTGTTGTTTCAATTCCATGCCATAAAATATCAAAACTATTCACACCACTATGTCAAGTACAGGAACTCTTTCACCCCCAAAAAACTACTAAAAGGAATGAACTTATTATTTACCTCAGAGAATAACTGCTCATTCTCAACCATGGCTTCATGTTATAATTACTTTTATATAAAGGTATTTATATCAATACATGAGGGTACTTTAAACAAATCCTGGTGTATAGGCTTTACCCCCAGAAGAATGGAATCAATCTTGGGTTGGGCCCAGATCTCAATATTCGTAAAAAACTCTCCACCTGATTTCTAACCCACAGTAAGGTTGAGAACAATTTATCTAAGGTTTCAAAAATGCCATTTATTCAGTACTCTGTATGACTACTGAGACATACTGCATCTCCAGGCCCCCCTTCCAGAAATGATGGGATTCCACATGGTGAGCCAACACCTTGCCATTAACCCCACAATACTGGCTGTAAACCTATCATTCCCTTGGATCAAGCACCTTAATTAGGTGCCCACGGCCTAGCATAACATTAAAATTCTAGCATGACATTCAAAGAATTCTTCCACTATCTAGTTATTCCAACTCCTTCTCCCACTCTCCCCACCACAAACCCAACTGTCATGTGAAGCCAGGTGATATGAAAGGGAGACATGCTCACCCCATACCACCCACACAGAAACTGGGTGCTTTGTACCGGTGGCCCACACACAGGTCCTGTGCTTTCCCCACTTTCAGTCTTTGCTTCTGATGTTCCTCCACTTAAGGTGTGCTTCCTCACTCCACCCAACAGTTACTAATCATAAAAACCTTTCTCATCTTTTGGACCCAGCCTAAATGCTACTACCACCTCCATGAAGCCAGCCCCAAAGCCCTCTACCAGAATTTATCTCTAGCTCTGGCCCTTGATATTGTGCCTTCTCACATTCAGCTGTAGCACTCATGCCTATCTCCTAAAACCACAAGCCTAGAGAGTAAAGCAGTTGTAAACCCCACAAAGACAAGGACTGAGGCTCGGGCATCTTTCCCTGGTCCCCCTACCCCTACACCCAGCATCCCAAGCAGGGTCCTACTTATAGCAGTGCCCATGAAGTGATGTGGGATTACAGTGCTCCTTACAACCATAATCCTCTAAATAAGAAGCTATTTCTAGACAGGAAGGAGGCTGCTTGATTTCTACCACTGAATTTAACACTGAAGGCAAAAACACCAAAATAAATAAAAGTGCCACACTGACCTAAAACGTAGCAAGTAATACTGTATTTGTGGGGCCAGCCCACTGCATTCCAGTGTGTCTGGATCATCCTTGGTATCTCTTATGGTTCAGAATAGTGGAGATCCCATAATAGTGCAAAAGTGAATAAAGTACTTTCTGGAACTTAAAAGGGAACGTAAAATTCACCTTAAAATAACTCTACAGAAATGCTCTTCCATTTTCTGAGAGACTTGTAGGTAGAAGGTTAATTCTCCTTCCCTTGGGCATTCCTGGGAGAGAGCTTTTAACTACTAAAAATAAGTCCAATTCCTTATTTGAAAGCAATGGGAAAAAGCCTGGCAAATTCTAATCTTTTTTTAAAGTACAAGGAAAGTATGGATTCCTCGAATCTTCATTGTTATTGTGATTTTTTTCCTCCTAAGGAAGAGCTCCCTTTTTCAAACCGGAGAGGATCTGCACATGAAGGATTTCAGGGAGAAAGGGTTAAGTGAGAAGCTAAAGTACCTGGGCACATTTCCGCTGCTCTCCACTACACCTCCAGGACAAATAAGGATGAGTTGTCAAGTTAAATATAAGCAGTCAAGTGACTGAATTATAATTTACTCTGTGCTCAATTTAAATTAGTGTGAGGCTATTAAAATATACAGTATAAATACGGCAATTCATCACAAGCTGTCATGGATGACTTCATTTATTTGCTGGAGTGGCACACGCTCCACTAAAGGGAAGGAGAGCAAAATCACAGGTCAAATTAAGCCTCTATTCTGTTTTAATTCGCTTATTTAATCTGTGGCGACATAATTGTCTTTTACAGTATGTACAACTCAGAAAGGAAATTTGGGAGGATTACAGTCAGTATACAAATGATTAATCAAATGGTCCATTTAAATGCTAGTCTAAAAGCAGCATAAACCCAAAGCAGTCAAAGAATGATAATCAGCACATGCTATCTATATACAAGCTAAGAAATGTCCTCTTAGGTGACTTTTTCCCAATCAGAAAATAAAAAGTAATAGGAAATCTATTAGGCTATACTTTGAAAGATTTTATAGAATACATTAATGAAATAAAAAGGCTCTGTTTGCCAAGATGGCTAACAGTATTTTTATTTGTTTTCTGCTCTACCTGTTTGCAACTGTCTCGCTTACCTCCACCCCCGCTCCCCAATAAAGCAAGTTAGAAACACATTTCATGAGTTACAGTCATTATCAAACAGTTATCTTTGGTTAGCGTTTTTCAAAATGTTCTCTTGAAGGTAGGAATTTTTCTAAATTCACTGGTATAAAATAAAAACCCAAGGTATTTCTAGTCTTTTTAAAATATCAGAAAAAAGAAAAGAAAATATTGGAAATGATGTTTCCCCACCTTTGAAGTCTGAAAGGGGAAACACTACAATATTCTTTTGTTAGTCTAAAAAAAGTAAGAACATTTAGAAATATAAAAAACAAATATTTTGAGTAGGAAGAGAAAAGGAATGGATTTTCAAGGACTCTCATCTAATTGCTTCCACAGACATTCAAAGTGTTGGTCCAACTGACCACTTGGCTTGGGAAATTAAATTTCCCTCATCATTCTATGCGGGCATCAGAGCCCTGCAGGTGATTCTGTTTAGACAAGGACTGTGATTTGCTGCTCTTCGAAATCCCTCTGTGACATGAGGCAGCCCCGTTGCACAGCTGAGGTCACGGAGAGGTTCAAGTGACATGCTTGAAGTCACACAAAAGTCAGGAGAGGGTCAGGAAAAGATCAAATGCACTTCTAACTCTTAACCTTTCATTTCACCCTTTTATATATACATATGTATATATAAAAGCTAAGAGCTACTCTGGGTGAGAGCAATGGTCCATACAAAGAACACTGTGGTTTATTTTGTATGTGAGCTGAACCTGCTTTCAAGACGCTGCTTCAAAAGATGAATGAATGAAGAACAAATGAAAGAATGAAATTTATTTATTCAGTCATTCAACAAATTATGTCTTGAACATCTAGTTATTACATGCAATCCTCTATCTACGGCCAAATGCAAGGTTCTGCATGATTCCATGAGTAAGACAAGATTAATAAGATATGTTCTCTACTTACAAAGAGATTTCAATGTAAGGAGAGAAATGCACACGTATATTAATAGCAAAACACAAGGCAGTATGTGGTAACATCCATAAGAAACACATACGGAGAATTCTAGAGAGGTTCAAAGGAAAAAGTGAGTGAGTGATAGACCATATGTGACAGGATTTATCTATGTGAGTTCAATAGAGGAGTGGGCTTTGGAGCTGACCCTTGAAGGGTGTTAAGAATTTTGATAGGTAGAGACATGGGTGAAGGCATTCTAATTAGAGAAAAAGACGGGAATCAAAGTGTTGAAGTGTGAAAGTACCTGGGTTCAGATAAAGCAATGAGTTCAACTTAAAAGCAGCACAGCATTCAGACACATGAGATAATGCTATAAAAAGCAGGCTGATGACATACTGTGGAAGATCCTGAGTTTCAGCCCATAGAGTTTTCAGTTTATTTGAGAGTAATGTAGAGCCCTGGAAGACTTTTGAGAGGGGAGGAGATGGGACCAGACTTATGCTCTGGGAAGGCAGATCTAAGGATAGTGAGCAGCAATATGGTACACAGTTTGAAGGCATGATCTTGGGGCAAGACTTGCCTGACTTCAAATCCTAGTTCCACTGGTTGTGGGACCTTCAGCAAGCTATTTATTAATTCATAATTAAATGAGGAAAGGGTCCACAGAGTGCCTATTAGCACAGTATAAATGATCAGTAAATGGTAGCTTCCACTTTTGAGAGAACACTTTAAACGAAGTTCAATGTCTGACAAGAGACAAAACAAGCACCTGGACTAGAGTGGTGACAAGTAAGGAAGAGATCCAAAATAAAACCAAACCAAACCCAGAAGGATTAACAGGCTTCCAGACATTAACAACAGTTAAAACAAGGACAAAGATCCTTGAGACATGGAAAACAAGTAAGAGGGGCCCTATGATTGTCTAGTTTACTGACTAGAGAGTGTGCAGGCTTCTGTGCAGGGTGGAAATTCCAGGCAAAGCTCAGCCATCTCCCTATGTTGACGAGATGGAACTGGGGATCTGAGGAAGCCAAGGCAGCGAGAGTTCCCTGGCAGAAGGCTAAAGGGAGTGGGCTCCAGGAATCTGCCTAAGGGCCCTGGAGTTTTCAGCTGATTAATGATCAATCAGTACCTGGATGTCAGGAAACTATCTGAAGGCAAGGAAAGAGCCACCAGAAAGGACCAGAGGAAACAATTTCCAGACCTCACACTAAGTAGAAGGAGTCTGTGTTCCCACAGGGAGGGTGGAAAACCTCATAACTGTCAGAGCACTGGTAGAATATACAGAAGACAGCTGCCTTAATTGAGTGGGGTAAATTAGTTTCCAACTAACCACTGGGCTGGTCCCAACTAATAAAGCTTAAAAGCAAGTCTTGAAAGGATCAAACTGTTTCAAAGTCACTAAACAGCATCTCAGAATAAGCTCAAGAATATTTACAGGAATGCAAAAAAATCTAGTGTCTATGATGCATGACTAGCATCCAATTTTAATGATAAGATTATTTATTTATTTATTTATTTATTTATTTATTTATCTATCTGACAGACAGAGATCACAAGCAGGCAGAGAGGCAGGCAGAGAGAGAGGAGAAAGCAGGCCTCTGGCTGAGCAGAGAGCCCGATGCAGGGCTCGATCCCAGGACCTGGGATCATGACCTGAGCCGAAGGCAGAGGCTTTAACCCACTGAGCCACCCAGGCGCCCCTAATGATAAGATTTTTGAAAAATAAGAAAATACTGGGCACCTGGGTGGCTCAGTAGCTTAAGGGGCTGACTCCTGATTTCGGCTCCAGTCATGATCTCAGTGCACTGGGATCGAGCCCCGCGGTCAGGCTCTGCGCTCAGTGTAGAGTCTGCTTCAGGATTCTTTCTCTCTCTGGCCCTCCCCCTACCTGCTCCCTCCCTAAAATAAATAAAAATAAATCTTTAAAAAAATAAGAAAATACAACCCAAAATGAGGGGGGAAAAAAGGAACCAGTCAAAACTGACCCCAAATGATACATCTGATGGAATTAACAGACAAAACCATTAATTCAGTTCATCATATCCCACATATTCCGTAACTACATTACATAAATTCAAGAAGACAGAAGAAAACTGAGCATGTTAAGTAAAGACATGGAAGATGTAAAAAAGACACATAAACTTCTAGAGATAAAAAGTACAGTGTCTGAAATGAAAAATACAACAGACAAGATTAACAGCAGATTAGACAATGTGGATGAAAACCTGAGTATTTGACAATAGAAACTATCCAAAAATGAACCATTAAAGAGAGAAAAAAAGACTAAGAGAGAAAAAGAGACTGATATAGCCTTCTACTTATAGCCTGTTGTGTCTTTTTATTTGAAATAAATTTCTGCTAAGATTTAATTAAAACAAAAAATAAAAAACAAAAAAACCTGCCTGTTTTGAAAAAACGACACATTTCTTTCTCTCTACTCTCCAGAGTAGGACTGTTAACATGGTTTTTGCCTTGGCTGCCAAGAAGCTCAGGGCTAAGTAAGAAGTTTATTTTTATTTTTTAAAGATTTATTCATTCATTTTAGAGAGAAAAAGAGAAAGAGCACGAGCAGGAGGGGCAGAGGGAGAGAGAATCTCAAGCAGACTCCATGTGGACTGGGAAAAACGATGCGGGGCTTGATCTCAAGACCTTGAGATCACAACACAAGCCAAAATGAAGAGTCAGATGCTTAACCAACTGAGCCACCTAGGCATGCCTAATTGTATCTACTCTTTAATCATTCATTCACTCAACTCAGATAAAGTTTAAACACAACAGTCATAACTACTCAAATCATTCCCTCAACTCAGTTTAAGAATCTAGTATGTTTTATAAATTTTATAGAATCTAGGGATATAAAGTGATATATAGTCCTCTCTCTAAAGCTCAGTTTAAGGTCAGGTCTAGTAGATAGCGTATTTGTAAACACCTATTGTTTTCATTTATTCAAAGTCTCTACTTTAACAGCTCTTTTTTAAATGTGTCTTCCTTTAAAATTGCTTTTAATCCTTTCCAGAAACAGCTGTTAGCACCTTGCCATACCCAACTAAATAATCATGTACAAGAATTTTAATATTAGCCTAGCTTAGACATAATTCAAAATGTATGAAATTATGAGAAATTATAATGCACTTGCAAGGCCAAATAGTTAACTTCTGTAGATGATTTATAGGAGTGTTCCCTTCTCTTGGTGTGAATAAACTAAAATTGGCTGTCTTTAAATATTTTAACAATCTAAGAGTTATGATATCTAAAGGAACAAATAACTCAATAGATGGGAAAGCAGTGCTTTAGGGATGAAGGTACCCTCTGAGAGAGGACGGAGCTGAATATCGTAACAGGACCATAGCTTCCATAACCTACCACCCAATGTTTAAACCATTCCATCTCCTCTTTCACAATACCTGTGACTCAAGCTAACAGGGGAAAAGAAAGCAGTGAGCATCAAGAAGTTCATGAATTTTGGGATGCCTGGATGGCTCAGTAGTTAAGCATCTGCCTTTGGCTCAGGTCATGATCTCAGGGTCCTGGGATCGAGTCCTGCATCGGGCACTTGGTTCAGCAGGGAGTCTGTTTCTTCCTCTACCCCTCCCCCCTCCCTCTCTCTCTCTCTTATTCTCTCTTGCAGATAAATAGAAATAAAATAAAATAAAATCTTTAAAAAAAAGAACTTAATAAATTTCGTGAAATTTATCCAGCACTTACCTTTACAGCTAATATTTTCCCACTCGGGACATGATATGCTCTATGGGAAGGAAAAAAATAACACAATCACTTGGGATACTAAACAACCTGCAGAATGGTTAAGGACATCAATGTGAATCTGAACATATTTGTAGTGATGGGATATATGATACTTTCAAAGAACACTAATAACATTAACAGTTATATTTCTATTGAGCTCCATGGTTTACACAGTGACTCATCATACATTACCTTAAAATAACCCTCTGAGGTAATGCTGGTATTATTATCCTCTTTTTATAGATGGAGAGCCCCGGGGTCCAGAGAAGCTAAGCAATTTTCCCAACAGCACAAAGTCAGTAAGTGACAGAACTAGACCTCAAACCCAGACCTCTTCTGACTCCAGACCCTTACAACTGACCAGCACTGTGTGTGGGGGGGGATCTTCTGAAGTCTTCTGCTAAGCACTGTATAGAGCCATATAAAGTGGGAGGTTTTCCTTTTGTTTCCTTCAATTATAGGAACAGATACACTATAGCCCTACATTTCATCAAAATAATCTCAGAACACTAGGAATTAGCTATGGCTTAAGATATAAATTCATATAAGAGATCACAGACTTATCAGGCTCAAGTATGTGGTTCATCTTTTCCTAAAGCTGGCATTTCTCAAAATTAAAAAAGCTTTAGAAAAGAGACACACTCAAATGATCACATACAATGAAATAACTACAGTTTAAATCAAGGAACAGAAATACATTCATTTATGAAAAAGAGTAAAGGAGTAAGGTTTTCAGATATAACATACCATTACTTCTCATTAAGACCCTTTGCATTTAAATGACACGTGGCCTTCCACACACCTTCTACAAGGACCGTACATTCTGACCATTATCCAGGGACAATCTGTCTTATATAAAAATGTCTAGACATTTTTAAACCACACAAAACCAACAACTTGTTACTGCAAGTCTATAAAAATATAGACTTGCACATCAGCCAAAAGCAGAGTTTTCTTCCTCTCACCCAGCTGTGTTAAGATGTGATTTCGTGGGGAAGATGTGGGGTGGGAACAGAAGTTAGCTTCTTGGGAATTCCCTTTTACCTGTCAAATTGTGAAATACATTTACCAGCCTCCCAATGATGACTTGGCAATGATGTGGTAGGAAAAAATGCCCATTTCTTAAAATAAAACTAAAACACATATTCTCCTATTATCAAAAAGAAAACATCACTCCCTGTTGTTTTGGAAGAAATCTCTGGTTGCTCTGACAAATTTTTTAACAGCTTTACTGAGGTGCAATTATATATGTAAGATTCAATGAAGTATGTAATTCAATGATTTTTTAGCAAATTTACAGAATTTTCACAATCACTGGCAAGTGTTTAAGTGACCAACTTACAGAAATGGTTTAGTTATTAAAGGCCTGCAAGTATTTGTAACTTTTCACATATAAAATGTTACAAATTTAGGTAAGACTAGAAAAATATATATATATGTGTATACATGTATGTAAATATCTACATATATTAGTGTTAAAAGAAATGTGTTCTGCTTTTCCTATTTGAGTATACAGAGGTCAAGCCAACTATGTAAGGTAAACTTAACTTTTAACAATTAATTATAAATTAATTCAAGAATATCACTTTTAAAGAAAGGCAAGATTATAATAATTAAGTGGCAACTGTTCACTTTACTGAAGTTTTTTTAATCTGTAAGATGTCTAGAGATTTTCTCTAAATATCAACCTCCCTAGTATATTAAATACTAACAGAATTATAAAACTTAAGTTATTTAAAAAAATTTTATACTTTACATAAAGTGGTATACATTTTATAAGTGGAATCCCCATATTATACTGGTTTCAGAACAAGTTACCATTTAATTGTATGTTGTGTGTATGTATGTTAATACCAGACTTTTCAAAATGTGAAACTACATTTGATTCATGATATATCTGAACTCATATAATACACTGGTATATAATGACTAACACTATTATTCTCCTGCCTGACAGAGAAGTTGTTAGACTAAGTGAAACTGAAATGTGATTTGAAGGAAGTTAATAACCTTATTCTATGCAAATATAGTTAATATAATATGTAAGATTTAATAATATATTATTTTCCCCCAGTATACCATAAATTCTTCCAATTTCAACTTCTAAAAATGCCGTATATTAGAATTCCTAACCCAGGACTGAAAGACGAAAATAAAACATACTGTTGTGTATGTTGAATACATACACAGGGATTCAAAATTTGCAAAAAGAGTATGTTACTTTGGACAACAAGCAACACCTGGACATTTGAGATCAACAGCAGTGATAAGAAGATGACTAGAAGATAGTCTAATGTGTATACCATATTGGATAGTTTGGCAACTTAATAAGCTTGTCAAGAAAACTGATGTCTTTTCCAAAAGAAAGGTCTCCTATTTCCAAGTGAATTAAAAGGGAGAGGCTTGATGATTTAATTATGACGCACGCTAATTCATCCGTGGAAGTTTGGGTTCGATTTCGAGCAATAAAGACGCTGTGAGGTTTGGTTTACAGTGCAATGACAGTACCCGTGTAACATTTAATCATCAAGGAGAAGTGGATGACAAAGGCAAGGCCCGGCACGAGTCCAATGTGTACCTTAACTTTGCAAATGGCATTCTACCTGGAGAAAAGGAATTTGTTTACTTTCAATGGGTACTGAATCTCAATTGTCTTGACCTTCCCCAACACATTAACTGTAAAGTGATTAATGAAGTTTGAATGGAGGCTCTGGTTACACCAAAGGACAACCATACACCTCTGCATTGTCTTAATTAACAGCTAACACTTCAAATTAGTTTATTGTTGCCACAGTAATTACCTGTTCCAATGAGTGCATGAAGGAAACATTTTTATGTGGTATTTTTAGTGCTGAGTACTTGAGTGTTCTGCTTTGTTTGTGACCAGCAGAGACCTTTTGGGAATAGTCCTAGCCCTTAAAATTGAGCACACAACATATACACTTTAGGATGTCATGAACCGATAGCCTGGTATAAATTTTTTGAGTACTTAAAATACCAAGGAAGTGAGTAAAAGAGGGGAACACTTACTATCCACAGTTTCTTAAATTATTTTTTCATTTGGAACAATAGGTTTTAGATGAGTGGACAAAAAGTTGGTATCGACTTTTAATTTTTTTGTACAGCATCAGATAATTTATTGAGCCCATAAGTCATATAGAGAATTATCTCATCTAATCCCTATTTTTTACATTGTAAACACCCAAAAGCCAAGCTTAAAGAATTTGTCCAAACTTACAGTCAATGACAAGGCCAAGACTGGAACTGTGGCACAATACATATATTTTAGGACCTTAAGGAAATATATGGTGATGTTTAAGTTTTCTTAACTGCAGGTCAGGGAAATACTTAATTCAAAACTTACAAAGAAAGGGGCACCTGGGTGGCTCAATTAGTTAAGCCTCAGCCTTCGGTTCAGGTCACAATCCCAGGGTCCTGGGATCAAGCCCCGCATGGGGCTCTCTGCTTGGCAGGGAGCCTGCTTCCCCGCCTCTCTCTGCCTACCTCTCTGCCTGCTTGTGATCTCTATCAAATAAATAAATAAAATCTTAAAAAAAAAACCTTACAAAGATGGATGCTACCTATTTCCGTCAGGCTTAGGGCCATCACATTTGAGTCTTTCCAGGCAAAGCAGCATTCTGCAAGTACTGCTAATCTATCATGGGAGGCAGAAGAGCATAGGGTGTAGGTTCTAAGTCATTGCTCAGGTTCTGATCGCATCTCTGCCACCACTTCTTTTTTTAAAGTTTTTATTTAAATTCCAGTTAGTTGGGGTGCCTGGGTGGCTCAGTGGGTTAAGGCCTCTGCCTTCAGCTCGGGTCATGGTCCCAGGGTCATGGTCCCAGGGTCCTGGGATCGAGCCCCACATTGGGCTCTCTGCTCAGCGGGAAGCCTGCTTCCTCCTCTCTCCTTCTGCCTGCCTTTCTGCCTACTTGTGATCTCTGTCTGTCAAATTAATATATAAAATCTTAAAAAAAAATAAATTCCAGTTAGTTAACATTATATTAGTTTCAGGCATACAATACAGTGATTCAACATTTCCAAACAACACTCGGTGCTCATGATGAGTGCACTACTTAATCGCCATCATCTATTTAACCCACCCCCTTACCTCCGCTCTGGTAAGAACTAATTTGTTCTCTACAGTTAAGAGTCTGTTTCTTGGTTCGCTTCTCTTCCCCTCACCCCCCGCTTTGCTTATTTCTTTTGTTTCTTAAATTCGACACATGAATGAAATCATAAGGTATTTGTCTTTCTCTTATTTTCTTAGCATTATACTCTATAACTCCATCCATGCTGTTGCAAATGACAAGATTTCATTCTTCTTTATGGCTGAGTAATATTCCATTGTGTATATATATATATATACATATATATATATATATACACCACATCTTTATCCATTCATCAATCGATGGACACTTGGGCTGTTCCATATCTTGGCTATAGGGAATAATGACATTATAAACATCAGGTGTGGGTATCCTTTTGGATTACTATTTTTGTATTCCTTGAGTAGATACCCAGTAGTGTGATTCCTAGATTGTAGGGTAGTTCTGTTTTTAACTTTTTGAGGAACATCCCTACTGTCTCCCATTGTGGCTGCAGCTGTTTGCATTCCCATCAACGGTGCAAGAGACTTTAACCCACTGAGCCACGCAGGCACCCCCTCATTGTGGTTTTGATTTGCATTTTCCTGACAGTGAGTGATGTTGAGCATCTTTTCATGTGTCTCTTGGCCACCTGGATGTTGTCCCTAGAAAAATGTTCATGTCTTCTGCCCATTTTAAAGTGGATTATTTGGTTTTTGGGTGTTCAGTTGTATAAGTCTTTATATATTTTGGATACTAACCCTTTATTGGATCTGTCATTTGCAAAAATCTTCTCCCATTCTGTAGATTGCCTTTTAGTTTTGTTGATTGTTTCCTTTGCTGTGCAGAAACTTTTAGTTTTGATGTAGTTCCAATAAAGTTTATTTTTGTTTTTGCTTCCGTTGCCACAGGAGACATAACTGGAAAAATTTCACTATGGCCAATGTCAGAGAAATTACTGCCTATGCTCTCTTTAAGGATTTTAGGTCCTTAATCCATTTTGAGTTTATTTTTGTGTATGATGAAAGAGAATGGTCCAGTTTCATTCTTTTGCATGTTCCAGCTCTACCACTTCCTAATGTGAACCTGAACTGTTAGAAAACCTCATCGCACCTCAAGTCTGGAAAGGGGGTATCAGTCCTTACATCATAGAGTTGTGAGGATTCAATGAGATGATGCAGGTAGAGCACTGAGCACAGGGCCTGGCGCACAGTAAACATGCAATAATGTCAGGATCCGAGGAAGTTTTCAGGGTAGCTAGGTGGTTTACAAATAAAACCTGCTAAAACTGACTGAAAGAGTTCTCTCTATGCTTTTTTTTTTTTTAAGATTTTATTTGTTTATTTGATAGAGAGAGATCACAAGTAGGCAGAGAGAGAGAGGGAAGCAGGCTCCCCACTGAGCAGAGAGCCCGAGGTGGGGCTTGATCCCAGGACCCTGGGATCATGACCTGAGCTGCAGGAAGAGGCTCAACCCACTGAGCCACCCAGACGCCCTCTCTCTATGCTTTTAAGAGTCAGATTGTGTGCTCTACAAATGAAGGCTAATAAAGCTTTCATAATGAAGACTGGCAGAAGGCTGTGCAGTTAAGAAATTCAAGTTCTATTATTTCATGATGAATCAACTTGTTGAAGACAAAGAACCAGCCATCTGAAAGGCTACAGCTATACCAAGATTGGGGGTCTAGATTTCTCACCATGGTTAGCTCTTGCCAAAACTTATTTATACTGCAGAGAGGTGTTGTAAGTGCCACATATGGTGTTCATCTCAGCAGAAACCACCTGACCATCACTGTTGCTAAATGAGAAGCCTAATTTTCATTCTCCTTGGCTTAACAAGAAAGCTATTGTTGTTTATTATTAATATAAACTACCTTTAAAAAAAATCTATATACCTTTTTTCAGTATACACCCGCATATTATAAAATAAAAATCTGAGGCCTCTCCTAGTCTTTAGACTTTAGTATCTCTGTTATAACACTTAGCACACTACAGAAAAATTATTTACATTTATCTTCCATACTGGGCAGGAAACACTACCATGTCTTAATCATCTTTGTATTCTTTACACTTTGCACAAGTCCTGGCATGGTAGGTGCTCCATACTTAATAAAATACTCACAAAATGAATACTACCTCTGGGTGAAAAGAAAATCACTTGGATGGAGCTTTACCAAAAAATTCTACATGCATTTAATTAATTGATTCCATAATCTTATGAGTAGAAATTATTTTTCCCCAGCTTTGAGATATCATTTGACATATAAGTAGAAGTTATTATCATCATCTCTATTTCATGGGTAGATTTCCAACTGCTGAATCAAGAGTCTTTAGAAGGATACCAAGATCTGGCCCATGGTTACTCACTGATCTCTGCTTCTGCCAATCTCCCTTAACCACAGTACTCATTCTGTTCCTCCAAATATCCACCTGCCTCAGGCCCTTTGCATCTACTCCTCAGGCCTGGAAAACTCTTCCTTCAATATCCACTTGGTTTGCAGTTACTTCTTTGAATATCCTACATAAAACAGCTCATTCTCTCTTTACTCTTCATAGAATTTATCAATACTTAACACAGTTTATTAATTTATTATCTGTCTGCTACCACTAGAAAGCCAGCTGCATGAAAACAGGCACTTTTGTTTTTTTTAGTCATTATTATATCTCCAGTTACTAAAACTGTGCTGGGCACATTTTATAAATATTTGTTGACTGAATGGATACATTTCTAATTGGTATAGGCAATTTTTGTTTTTTATTTTTCTTTAGGCAGTTTTAGGTTTTTCTAGGAAACTGTCCATTTTGTTTTCAATTTTGTCATAAAGTTATTCATTGTATCCTCTTATTTTAAAAATCTCTGCTATCTAGAATTGTGTCTCCTTTTTTCACCCAAAGTTTGTTATTTGTGTCTTCTTTCTGTTATACTTGGTCAATTTTTCCAAGCAACCAACTGTTGGTTTTCTTGAGTTGTTTCTTGAATTTTGACTTATTTTTTCTTTTGTACTCCTTTCCTTCCTTCCATCAAAAAAAATTTATTTTCTTGAGTTAGATGCTAAGCCTATTAATATCCAGTTACTCTTCTCTAATGTTATACAAAAAAAACTATCCTTTAGGTAATGACATGAATCACATGAGTATGGTTTTGTTCAGCTCTAAATGTTTTTATTCCATGATAATGTATTATACGACCCATAAGTTATTTAGATGGGTGCTTTTAATTTCCAAATGTATGAGGGTTAACTTATTAATGAGTTTTTTAACTTTTTAAAATTTTATTTATTTTTTAAAGTAAGCTCTACACTCAACATGGGGCTTAAACTCATGACCCTGAAATCAAGAGTCACATGCTCTACTGACTGAGCCAGACCAGTGCCCTTATCAATAATTTCTAAACTAACCACTATAGTCAAAAGAGATCTGTATGTTTCAAACTTTACTGAAACTTGCTTTGTGCCCTATGGTTTTTAAAAAATTAAATTTTCTGTACCTTGCTTTGTGCCCTATGTTTTTAAAAATTAAATTTTCTATACCTGAAAATAACATATATTCTCATTTGACTGATGAAGAGTTCTTATGTATGACCATGTAACCAGCATGTTGATTGTGGTGTTCAAATTTTCCGTATACTTACTAATTGGGTCTGACTAATCTATTTATTACCAAGAGGCATTTTCCCACCATAACTGAATTTATCAAATTTTCCTTTTAATTCTCACAATTTTTCACTTTATGTATCTTAAGGTTATGTTATTAGTTACATATAAGTTTAGAGCTTTTATGTAATTATGGTCTTTTTCTTCTATTAACATATAGTAGTCCCTTCTATCCCTAATAATATATATATATTTTTTAAAGTAAGCTCCACACCCAGCATGGAGCCCAGTGCAGGGCCCGAACTCAAGACCCTGAGATCAAGATCTGAGCTGAGATCAGGGGATGCTTAACCCACTGAGCCACCCAGGTGCTCCCCAATAATACTTTGTCTTAAAATCTTTTTCTCTCTTATATTAATATAACCACAGCTTTCCTTTGATAAGTATTTACTGGTATCTTCTCCCCATCCTTCTCCTTTCAACCTTTCTCTGTGCTTATATTTCAGGAGTGTATGCTAAAATAGTCTAAAATAGCACATAACTACATTTCTAAAAGTTCAATCTAACCAATCTATTAATAGGCAATATATTTATTATAACTATTGATATTTACTTTTGCCTATATTATTTATAATTACTGATATATTTGCATCTATTCCTATCACCGATTTGTCTACTTTACACCTCTCTCTCTCCTGGAACCCTTTTATTCCTTCTACTTCCTTTGAAATAATACATTCAATCTTTGTCTTTGTTACCCATACAATTTTTAATAATCACACCAGATTTAACAAAATATTAAGTTAATTGTTATCTTTATCCTTCTCTCAAACAATAAAAAATCTTAGAATGGGGTGCCTGGTCAGTCAGTTAAGGATCTGCCTTTGGCTCAAGTCCTGATCCCAGGACCCTGGGATAGAGCCCCATGTCAGGCTCCCTGCTCAGCAGGGAGTCTGCTTCTCCCTCTCCCTCTGACCCTCCCTCCTGCTCATGCTCTTGCTTGCTTGCTCTCTCAAATGAATAAAAGATATCTTAGAAAAAAAAAAAAGAAGACATTTCTAAAAAAAACTTAGAATTCTTTAATTCCAACCAGCCTTTCTCATCTTATATTATTTTGTCCAGTCTTTTGATTTCATTTTGATGTCCCTGAATTAATCATGATTACTGTTTTATATAATCAGGTTTATCTAAATAGTCATCATTCCTTCTTTCATTTTATTCCTTTCTGGATTCAATTGGATTCCATTTCTTTCTACCTAAAGTACTTCTTTCAGTAATAAACTAACTGTCTTCCCCCTCTTTCTCTCTCTCTCTCTCTGCCTACACACACACACACACACACACACACACACACACACTTTAATATTTATTTCTGAAGATGTATTTATTTTGCCCTCACTCTTGAGTGATAGTTTAACTGAGACAAATATTTTCTCTCAGGAAAACTGAGTCTTTCAGCTTTTATTACTGTTGTTGAAATGAACACAGGTAGTAATTGTGGATGTGGAAAGGGGGAAATGATACAAAGACTCTGGCCAGAGAGAACTTATAAAATATGGGGATGAGCAAAATAAACTTAAAAATTCAAGCTAATAGAATCAAATAGGAATCAAATAGAGGAATTTTACCTACTCAGCCTTACACCATATAATCCTGTACTTTTTAGCTCCATGAGCATCAAGAGGATTTGTGTGTAAATTTGGTGGATGGTCTGGGAGGAAAAGAAGAATCAAGAATGACTGCAAAGTTTCTGTCATGAGCAACTTAGGGAATAGAGTTTCCATTTACCAAGTTTGGAAAAACCGTAGAAGGAGCAGCTTTCAGAGGAAAATAAGAGTTCAATTTTGGGTAATTCTGAGAGCCCTAAAAGACATTCACTGGTAATTAGATAGGAGTTTGAAGTTTAGGAGAGAGGACTGAGTAGGAGATATACTTTTGGGTTTCATCAACATATAGACAATATGTAAAGCCACAGAACCACGAAAACTCTCAGGAATTAAATTAAGCAGAGATGAGGTCCAAGGACTGAACGTGAGGCGCTCCAAATTCAGAAGAGAGAAAGATGAGATAAAGCCAGTAAAGGAGATGAAACAGTACAGACAGTAAACCAGCAACAGAACCTAGAGGATGGTGTCCCTGGGCCCTGAATGTTGGTGTTATCCCCACTGCCAAGTGCAGTACCTTGCCCAGAGTAAGTATTCAAAAAACCACAGGACTGATTTCAAAGCTATTCTTGGGGACAAATGCAATTAATGCTATTATGTGCTCTCTCAAATTTTAAAGATGGGTCTAGTACAATATATATATGGCTAGGAGGTTGGACTCACCTTCAATCTAAACCCTAATGAAAATTTGTTAAAAGATACATCAGTCCAGGGAATAAAGTGAATTTGTAGAAGAATCTTTTAAAAGTGTATAAAGAAAAATCTCAAAACAAAATGCTAAAAAGTCCTGTATTCACATAGGACATAAGGGAGAAACAACCTGTGTTCACATTCCAACATCTGGACCCCCACACAAATTTTTGTCATGCATAAAAAAGATCAACTGCATCTGTATTTTATAATGTTTGCTGAAATTATTTATGCTTAGAATTTCAAGTTCTAGGAGAATCAAAAAAATATGAATCCTCCCAGCTGACTCCTGTTCACAAAATAAATAACCTAGAGCTGATCATATATTTTCTGATAAAGCTTGTATAATCTCATACAATTAAAGTAGGCATCTAATTTCTATGGTACTATTCTGCATATTAATTTCTATATACTCTCTAAACAAATTATTTTAAATCATAAGCAGAAAAAAAATTGTAATAGGGAGCATCTGTGCTTCTCTACCAACTGTGAGGTAGGATATAAGTTAAGAATGGAGCGGTTGGGCACCTGGGCAGCTCAGTCGGTTAAGCGTCTGCCTTTGGCTTGGGTCACGATCCCAGGGTTCTAGGAGAGAGTCCCACATCAGGCTCCTTGCTCGGTGGGGAGCCTGTCTCTCCCTCTGCCTGCTGCTCTCCCTGCTTGTGCTCTCTCTCTCTCCTTTCTCTCTCTGTGTCAAATGATTGAATAAAATTAAAAAAAAAGGAGGAGCTGACCTAAGATCTGATGGTAAATACTTCAAAGTTCGATAAAACTGGTAATATATGTTACAAATGCCAATTTGCTAGCAAAATGGTCATCAGAATGAGTAGGCAAACATCTTCTCCTTTTTTTCCTCTTAGAACAAGGATCCCAAGAGTAACTGCATGCATGATAACTTTTAATCACAGAGGCAAAACAAGAACTGTACTGCTACAGTCCTGGGAAGGAGAGATGCACTTCTTTCCTACACCATGTGGAATGAATGCCATTGAGATGCGTTCTACTTCTCACGTAATGTACTTCAGAGAAGGTTAGTGAAAAAAGGAACACAATTACTCTGTGAATTATTTATAGAGTGCTATCAATCCTTGGAAAATTCTCTAAATGGACAGGAAACCTAAGAAAACAATCCGGTCACTAAAATGGTGAAAGCAATACTTAGGATCTGGCTTAAGAAGTAACCAGTAATCAAAAAGGGAAAGTCTTATTTTAGGTAAGCAAGAAAGATGATGTTTATCTGTGTTGCTCCCTGGATCTCTTAGAGGACAGGTAAAAGGTGAGAAAGAAAGTGAGCAAAGGCTGTTTTAAATAAATGAAAGTTACAAATGGATTTGCTGTTACTCACTTGCTTCAGTCCTAGTAATGGCTTCTCTAAATGATAAAACTGGGTTCTGTGCTTTTTAGGCAAAGACTTCACGGCTTATGGGATATATCGGATTCCTTGCTTCTCTGTTCTTTGAATGCCACAGAAATTTCCAGGACGTCCATGAGAGGCAGAGCAGAATAGGGGAGACAAGGTGAAAGAGAAACCTCTCTGTGATCTCCGTCATTATGACAAAAAGTATGATTTGGAGGAGACAAACCAGAGTTGAGAATGAGTTTTTTTTTTTATTAGTTATCCATTTTAATTATCTATGCAACTCTTAATTCTCATTAGCATAGAAAGTGAGAGTTGGCCATATTCAATTACTGAATCTATTTCTTTATATAAAAAATTGGTATGTTAAACCAATACCATACCTCTTATATCTTAGCCGATATGAAATCATCAGTTTCCATACTTACAGATACTGTTCCCTTGCTTGTTATGTGGTATTTTATTTATTGATCCAAAAACGTAACTCTGATTTTATGTAAATTTAGAATAACAAATGGAAGTCTTTCCAACTTGGAAGGTTTTCCATCTCAAGCTCTTTTTTTTTTAAGATTTTATTTATTTATTTGATAGACAGAGATCACAAGTAGGCAGAGAAGCAGAGAGAGAGAGAGGAGGAAGCAGGCTGTCCGCAGAGCAGAGCCCGATGCGGGGCTTGATCCCACAACCCTGGGATCATGACCCAAGCCGAAGGCAGCAGCTTTAACCTACTGAGCCACCAAGGCACCCCTCCATCTCAAACTCTTAATAGCCAGGGTGCCTGGGTGGCTCAGTCAGTTGAGTGTCTGACTCTTGATTTTAGCTCAGGTCATGAACCCAGAGTTGGGCTCTGTGCTAGATGTGGAACCTGCTTAAGATTCTCTCTCTCCCTCTGTCCCTCCCCCCCACCCAATCTCTCTCTCTCCCTCTAATAAATAAATAAATAAATAAATAAAATAAGGGATGTGAGCATTGATTGTACTATATTATGCCAAAAGACTAAAAGGTTGAATATTCTGCAGCCCACACCAAACAAGTGAAAAACACTTCTTTGCCTTTATAGAAATCAAGTGCATGGGACGCCTGGGTGGCTCAGAGGGTTAAGCCTCTGCCTTCGGCTCAGGTCATGATCTCAGGGTCCTGGGATCGAGTCCCGCATCGGGCTCTCTGTTCGGCAGGGAGCCTGCTTCCCCACCCCCTCTCTCTGCCTGCCTCTCTGCCTACTTGTGATCTCTCTCTGTGTCAAATAAATAAATAAAATCTTTAAAAAAAAAAAATCAAGTGCATAAAATGCATGTGAGTATATATATAAATATAAAACAAAATTTTTTTCTTACCTTGTGAGATTAATTTTTAATATCCCCGGATATCATCTTTCAATTCAGTGACACATTTTCAGTAAACACATGTAAATTAGCTATGGTTCAGTTAATGAAAATTTTGTTTTATTGTTTGATCTTTTTAGAGATCTGTTCTCATGGTAGACTTCTTTGGCGGTAGATTTTACCAGTATGTCACATACTAAAATAGCCATCCACAGGAAAAAAACATCAAATCATTTCAGGGAAATGAACACTGACAGTTGTTGCCTTCCATAACAGATAAACACATTAGCCAGGCTCTAGCTGTTAAAATAGGAAATCCAAAGTAAACAGCAGTTGTAAAAAGAAGCTTTTATATAAACTGTACTAGTTCAAATAGCAGTCTATGTCAACCTTCCTTCTGCCTACAACCCATTACAAATGCTTGACTACCAACTGTAAAAGAATTTGTCGTTAAGCAACAGAGCTCCCCCGCTCCCAGATTGTTTAAGTATCAAATCAAACATGTTATTAGGTTACAGATATTAACGACTCTTTCAAGATCCCAATCATCTGCAGGTCGTACTGGTTGCTAACCTAGGATATGAGGAACTCATTACTGGGACCCTACATTTGGTCCTTTCTTATTTTTTTCTAATTACTCTGGTTATATACCCTTTCTGCCCCCACACCTCCCTCAGTTAATGCTGTCACCACGACCTTCATATTTCTTCCATAAGTTGATGCGGTCTGGTTCAAGCCTTTAACAGTCTCCACATCAACTAGAGTAATGTCTTTTCATATATGGTCTAAATACCTTAGAGATCGAGGAAGTTACAGTCACAGTGATCTCTTGATCGAAGGTTCAGAAAGAATGTGATGGGGAAAACAGAGAGGCAAGAAATATAAAGCTAAATGATGACAGTGAACAGTCTGAGGCAATACATGTAGAAAAAATAGGAAACCTTGAGGATTAACTACTTGGGACTCTTCTACCCTGAAATGACTTGATTATAATGGAGTATCTGTTCATGATTTCTTTGTGGAAAGCTAACAGTAAATCACTTTCTGAAATCGGATATAAAAATGGCTATTTCAGAAAACCTCTGTAAACCAGTGATTAATATTCTATTGTGCTTTACAGTTTGTATTTTTTATAGAGAAGCTGTTAGATTTGCACAAAAATTTCTCATTCTTATTATCCTTACTTTTAGACAAGGAAACCAAAGCTGGATGGGGTTAAGAACTGCTTCAAGATTCTGATCAGCACTGGAGGACTCAAGTCCTTGGAAGTCAGATCCAGTGTGTGCCCCAATAAGTCTGAATGAACACAAACGTGTTGCTTCTAGATCCTCTAACTCATGTTGTCTTCGAGGTTCTCTGGATATGGTCCATGTTGATTTTTAAAAAGCAATAGGGAAAATTGATCGAACGACTCACTCTTCACAGCTGCATTAACTTTTTCAGGCCACTGGGGTACTATTTACTAAATTACCTCTCCTAGAACACCAAATAGTACCCTAGTGGGTCAAAGAGTAAATGCACCTCTGAAAAGTGAGCCATTTATTCCCTTCTTCCCTGTAGTACCAGATGTAATACGTCCCCTATGACAGAAATATTAACCCATTTCCATTAAAAACTCAAGAAACTGTCCCACGCTAGAGAAAATGAGGATGAGGACTCTTCCCAAAGCAAAAAATCTCTCTTCTATAACCTTGGGCACAACCTTGTCGGAAAGTCAACATGTACTTGTATAACAATGCTTGTTTTTTATTCATTAAAGACTGATTTTTAATCAAGACCTCAGAACAAAATAAAAATATAAATTCAGAGCTGATGGTTTTCAGTGGGAGAGATATGCAGGGTATCGCCATGGCTAGTTTTATCCTGTACTGCAGGATTTTTAAAAAACCAGCTCGAGAGTTCATCTGGCTTATGAAATAAGAGCTACATCACCAACAGTTGCCCTTTCACATATCTCATTACGTTACAGGTTATCCCTTTGCCAGAAAAAAAAAAAATCCTTGACTAGCAAGTAAATATACTATTACTTATAATCTGTTTAAAGGCCAAAGCCTCTGATTACATTTTTGAGCTGCTTTAAGAACAGCTACTGAGTGATTTCACACTTGTGAGATACCTCGACAAAGTGAGACTTTTAGGTTTTCAGCACTGTTAGTCCCTTACTCTTCTGGAAGATGGCTGTGCAATGAAAACAAGACAACTTTAATTTAAGAATCATCCAGCTTCTAATTAAACTGCCATAGGCAGCTGGTTGGATAAGTTTTAATCAGTTTCAATCACCTATTGATTGGTATACTGAAGCCTAAAAAATTAAAAGTAAAAGATGATTGGGGAATTGTCCCATCTCAGAACAACAGTAGAGGCCTCTGTAAATAACTCCTCTTTTAACCATCAGCTAAATGAACACTTCAATACTGCAGTACAAAGTCTTCTGCAAAATTACTTTAACTAACAAGCAGAAATTTATCAGCTTCAGCCAAAATCAATGCTGAAATCAATTTGAACACTGGTTGTGTCTAAAGGGGCTCATTGGCAATTTAGGGAAATTACACCATGTAAATGCCTGTGCTTTAATTGAACAGTTTCATCAACTAGGCTGTGATTGCTGTCCGTTCATTTATTTACTTTCACTGCAGCTACCATTCTGCAAAGGAATGGCTTTTGTCAGTCTGGAGAGAGGCACTTTATCTTCATTTTGTGCACTTTTGTGCATAACAGACTTCACGAAACGGGCGTATCATGACTAGGGTCCAAACAAACCTGAAGGGACTTTTCCTTTCACATAAAAACTGAACAACACTCAAACCACCACCATACCTTCCACCATCTGGGGATAGGCATCTTTAAATGCATCGGTGTTTGGGTAGAGAAGGAATTTGAATGACTTCCTGCACATGGAATTGTTTTGGGTATTGAGGAGCTACATTTTGGGCAAAAGAAGGAAAAGCATTTGGATTCTAAATTCAATTTGACCACATTCTTTCTGAGGTATTGTTACTGACTTCCAAAAATATATAAACTGTGTGTATATATGTGTGTAACACTATTTTATAAAGTAGAGATAAGTCAAGAGAAAGTGGCTATTCTCAAATCCATCCAGGAGACTAAGGCTTAAAGATGTCACACAGACTTAAAGATTAAGGGGAGGAGAAAGGGAGAGGCGTCCGCATGGAAGGAGAAAAACGAACTTCTTTGTAAAGACTAGCAGCCAGAAACACCATCAAGGTCCCAAAAATGATTTAAATATGCACTCATAAAATCACAGACAAGGAAAAAAACCCAAAGATGTAATTTCTGGAGAATCACATGCTGCAATGACTCGAGTTTGGAAAGCATTAACATTTTTGACATTGGGTTAATTCAGATTACAAGTTCTAGGGAAGGAGAGAGGAAAGAAGACAGCAGCTCGTTCACGTGGGTCTTCTTTAAGGTACATGTGCCTGATGCAAAAAGTGAAAGAAAGGTACACTTGTAGTGTATTTGCTGGAACACGCTGGCAGAAATCCTTAGGCTTGTACATACCTAGCTCCTCACAGAACCGAATGGAATTATTCGCGAGGAGGGCACCAAGAAGGGACTAATGAATAAGAAAGGATGAGTTTCAGGGGTGGTTCTATCCCTGTCTTGTTTTGAATCCTCAGGGAAATCCATTAAGTTTGGTGGTTCAGTCTCTTTGCAGGGTCAAATGAGGGCAGCGATAGCTGTTGTCCCCAGCTATATATATCTTAGTGCTGCTGGGAGCTAATCCGGGCTTGTGATAGTGGCCCAGTTTGGAAACAGGAGTTCGACCACTCTTTCTGAGCACCCCCCTGTGCTTTGAGTATGATGGAGGCAGGCAGGGCTCTGACACCTTCTACTAGGGCTGCCAGGGATGCAGGGAAACTTCCCATTTGCGCTTTTAGTCAGTGACCCCAGCTGTTACACTCCACCATGCTCACTAGGAATTCCCTTCAAAAAACATTAGAAGGGAGAAGAAATAAATGGGTGTCCAGAAACTTCACTTAGTACATGTGTTTGTGGTAAAAATTCATTCTGGAATTTAATCCCATGTATGCTTTTCTCTGCCACTTTAAAGTTTCATTGGCTATCCATCTTGTTCCTGAGACAATGTAAAAATATCATTTATTCATGGTTTTTAGATAACTTTTCCAAAAATTTAATTATGGTTTAATCAGGGTTTTATGTTTGTTGACTAAGTATATTGTTACATTTTGCTGCTATAGTTAGCAGTTGTAATAGAATCAGAATGTTTGGGAACCCTAAACAGTATGTATCCTCCAAATACACTAAGCTTGTTAAAATGCTGTATTGATTGTGCCCTAAAGCAAGTTCTAATTTTGTCTGAACATTTTTCACTTCGTTATTTGAATTCACCAAACAAAAACCATGAAGTCTGCTTTTAAGCAGTGATACTGAACATTCTTTCTTTCTTTTGCAATACCAACAAGGAAACGTATGGAGATTTTAGAGTTAAGAGGATAACATAATACAAAGTCACACTTAAAAAGTGAATTAATGCTTAAAGAAACTTTATGCTTAATTCCCACAACCAAAGTATCTATTGCTACTTCCCTTCTAATTTGGTCATCTGCTCCTCCGACTTAGCATTAGCGCACAAATAAGAACTGAAACGTTTCACTCTGGTAAGCTGGCAATTTAACACAAACACGGTCCCTTACATCTAAGTAACCAAAAAAGAGCAATGAAAAAAACAAAACAAAACAAAACAAAAAACCGCAGCAGAAAAGTTATACACACTAAATGCCTTCCAGACTTTCCAGTGAATTATTTTCCCAAAAAAAGGAAATGGTGTGCAAATATTTGCTTGTGCTATATGCCAACCGAGACTACATTTTTCTAACACATCGGATACTGTAAAATACCAGGAAAAAAATAAAAAATTGACATGTCTTATAAATCAAGAGATGTACCACCTCCACTAGCATAACCATACAATTAATCTAGGGATTCAATGATTAAGTTTCAAGTTTTTGATAAGGAAAAGAGACTCAAAGGACAGAATAACAAGTTATGTTGCAACAGCTCTGTCAGCCAAGAGATGACTGTTTTAATATCTACTAAAAAGCCTCTAAAGGTAACTAGAAATGGTACATCACTGACTTTCAGAATTATATATTTATATCTTATATCCCAAAATAATTTGGATTAAAAATTAGGAAACTCAGACAGTGAGTGGCAAATAGAAAACCCCTGGCTTGGGGCACCTGGGTGCCTCAGTTGCTTGAACACCTCAGGTCACGATCATGGCGTCTTGAAATCAAGCCTCATGCTGGCTCCACGGTCAGCACAGAGTCTACGTGGCCCTCTCCCTACTCCCTCTCTGCCTCCCCATGTTCAGAGGCTCTCTCTCTCTCAAATAAATAAAATCTTAAAAAAAGAAAGAAAGAAAGAATGAATGAATGAATGAAAAGTCCTGGTCTGAGTTCCAGTCCTCTAAAAATTGTATATATTTAAGGTGCATGACTCAGTGTTTTGATACTGAGTTCTAAGTCTTGATTTGACCTTAGGTATGTCCCTTAATCCTTCCAAGCTTTATCCTTCCCACTGGCAGAATGGGGGTAACCTTCCTAGAGAGGATTCAGCAAGGTCTGATGGATCCAGCGTGATCAGGCCTCTGCCCATCTCTCTGCTCTCCCCTGAGCTCACTCTCCTGTGGCCACATTGGCCTAGACATGACATGTGCATGCCCATCTCTGGGCTTTTGCCAGAGTGGTTCTTCCTGCCTGGAGGGTTCTTCTCCCGGATTTTCTCACAACTGGCTCCTTGCTGTCCTTGAGGTCTGAGTGTGAATATCACCTCTTCAGAGAAGCCTCGTTGAGCAACTATTTTACATTCTTTACAGCACCCGCAAGGTCTAATATCATCTTACTTGCAATCATTTCCTTGATTACTATCTGCGAGCCCCACAAGTGTGAGCTCCAGGAACACAGGGAACTTGTCTGTCTCATTCACTGTTGGACTGCAAATGCTTAGAGCAGTCCTTGGCACAGAGTGACAGGAAGTACCCCAGACCCTAGAACAACATGGGGTTAGGGGCACTGACCCCTGTGCAGTCAAAACTCCACATATAATTTCTGGCTCCCTGAAAACTTAACCACCAATAGCCCACTGTTGACTAGAAGCCTCACCAATAACCCGAATAGCTGATCAACACATATTTTGTATGTAAGCTAGAGAAAAGAAAATATTGTAAGAAAATCATAAGGAAGAGAAAATACACTTACAGGCTGTACTGTATTTACTGAAAAAAATCCACATATAAGTGGATCCGTGCTATTCAAACCTGTGTGGTTCAAGGGCCAACTCTATTTATTCAATGAATCAATGAATATACAGTAAGACAAACTTTTAAAGAACAAAACCAAGCACCACGTGATATAATATTTTTACAGCAGGTGAATGCTGAATTAATTCTGGAACATTAGCCTTGGGAGTGACCTCTTCAATCACGTCATATCCAGGTCTAAGTGGGAATTCTTTTCTCAGGGGTTCTGAATTCCAGCCATGTTGCTCTGCTTAAGGTAAGAGGATTCACACCTCCCAGAGCCACCCCGCAAAAGACAACACTCTGTGTCCACCCTCAGGCTGTGAAGAATCTGCCCCTGCAGGTTAATTCCTGAATCACTGACCAGGTTCCTACAGTAGGTACAGCGCAGGGCTGGGCCCTGGGAGGATGCCCGCCCTGATTCATGAGACACGACTCTTCTCCAGGGAAGACAGTCCTGATAAGAAAGTTGAGGCCAGCCTTCAGAAACACACAAAGCAAACCTATTCCTTGGTCAACAGGAATGCTTTTCTGACTTTTTAAAAAAGTCAGCTATCATGGAGACCCTTAATTTTTTCTTCTTCAGTTAAAAGCTGGGCAATTCTTTCAACCACTTCTCAACTCAAATACCAGTTCCTCCATGAGGCCCTGACCTGATTCTTCCTGAGGAAAGAGCTAGAACTCACCATTCCTTCCTTAGCCCCTCACCTGGGGCCTGCATACAGGCCACGCATACCGACATGCCCCCCGGCCTGTGAAGTCCCATACTTACTTCTTCATCCATCTGGACACGGTCCGACAGGAGCCAGGGTGCCCCCACCAGCCAGCCGGGTGCTATCCACATGGCATGGACTCGGAATGAGACTGCTCGACAAATGTATAAAGGAGGATTGGAGAGGCACCACTCCTAGGCCCCCTTAGAATTTTCCCCGTGCTTCTCTGGCTGATATCTGAACTGTACACATCTCTCTATAGAAACTCAGTACCCAGAACTAGACATGTGAATCCGAAAGTGGCATGCCACAGGATGACGTCAAAGCCCGATGCTGTACCCTCCTGCTGAACCCAGAGAAAGAAAACGAGATCTCCTCCACCCTATAAAGACACATGTGTGCTAACGTTCATCTGGTCACAATCGCTTCTGCTTGGGGACTTTCAATTTCTTTATAAAGAAAGCATTTCTACTAAAATAAAATAGTAGAAAGAAGTCTTGCCACTTTAAAACTATTTTTCCCTGCAAGGAGATGGTGCTGAAATACTTCGATTCAGCAAATTCTTACTTGAAATATTACCATAATGTATTGATTTTTACCAGACTCAATTGACTGAAAAGTTGTTTGTATAGCAATATTGGCCAAACCAATATACTAGAACAATTTTGTTACCCATAGTAATCAAGTGCATTTCTGAAGTATAATTATACTGTCATAAAAATAAAGCCAAGATACCCTTTTCCAAGCAATAAAACAATAGGGGCTATAAAACAGGAAGAAGAAAAGGCTAAATAAATGAGATTTTTTAAAATTAAATTTAGTGTCTTTTAAGAACACCTCCGCCTCCTCTTCCTACCCTTAAGCCAAGGTTAGCAGAAAATGATCAATACTTCAATCTCAATAAACTATTTCAATAATAGTTAATTCGGGTGGAAACAGAGTCTGAAAATCTGTGCTCAGCGACCTGTAACATCCTGTCATGTTGGTTGGATGCCAATAATCCATCATTGCCATAATGGATATGAGCATGTGTGAAGTTACAGGAACATGGAATGGGGGAAGCAAAGGTGGGAAAGGTGTAAAGAATCACAAGCTCAGGTTCATTCTGTAGACTCTAATCAATACAATATGCATTATTGTATGAAACAAACCTCTAACGGTGAATGCTGGGAGAGCAAGAGAGGGAAACATACATAATTAATTTTATCTGACAAATACTCATTGATTTTCTGGAAATATTAATATCCTTCCTTGTTACATGATACTGTAACACAATCCAGTATTTAATTTTGCATTAAGATGATATCTTGTTTGCTTGTTTAAGATATGATCTTGGCTGCAAGGAAAAGGCTCTTCATTTGATTGGAAATTTAAAGTTAAAATAAATCAAACAATCGCCCTGCCTCTTGGGTCAATACCAAAACCACTTAAAAACTACTCTTAATTTACAAGATGTACTTCAGGGAAAAAATATAAAGGAGTGGGGTCACTGATGCAGTGGGTAGAGAAGCAGGGGTCAGACCTTCTGCTGATTTGGTTTGGCACCCTCAGGATGGCTGGTGAAAGAGGAATGAGAGATTCCTGGGTACTCTATGGTCCCAGTTTTCATTGAGGGCTCTTTTTTATTATGTTTTTCCCCTCAGGTATCCCATGTTTGGACATACTTTGTTTACTAAACAGCATTTCATTCGACAATTCATGTGTTTTCTCATTTTACGTAACTGACTGCCAGAGCTTCTAATTTCCATTAAATACATCGTGTTCTTCTAATGAGTTGACAGAATTCCAGCTCCAAAACCACCAATGTATTGTTTTACTTGACTCTACAGCCATATTACAAGGGCAGAAGACAACTGAATAGTTTATGTGATCTCAGCCACTGCCTCAAAGGACCATCCTCACCCTTCTGCCCAACAAATATCTAAAAAAATGGGTAAAACAAGAGAGGAGAGATCAACCCTTTGAGAATTATTATCCTGCCCCTCTTCTTGTTGTCTCTAGATATAGGAAAATTAATTCTTAAATAATGGTTTATATCCAATCTTCAAAACACCGTGTCAGCAGCGTTTTAAGCTATGCGTTATATTACTGAGAAAATCCTATCCCAAATCCAGGTTAGACCGTTAATGTACTGTAGGAAGGAACAGGAGGCAGAACATTCATTACCGCTTTCAAACACCCACACACTAGAACACATGACCTAAAACCTGATAATCTGAGTCTTAGGCTGACTAATTTGCATTAAAGAAAAAAATAAAAGATGCATATGGGCTACCTGACTTATTAACTGACTTAAGTCCAAGAGTTAAATATCACTTTATTTCTGGACCCAGAGCTTAAGCAACTCCATCAGACAATGCCCCTAGGGAGGAAAGAACCTGAGTGACTGGCCTTCATTATCATAGAATGTTTCCAAAGTAAGTGGGCCTGTTAATGACTTTCATTTCAATGTGACATACTATCCAAAAAAAGAGGACAGTAACTAGTGTGTTGGGTTAATGGATGCTAAGTACTCAGTTTTAACACCTGAAAGAAAATTAATCATTCAAATATATGCCCTCAGTTTAGAAATTCCTATTCTTCTAGATGAACATTCTAAAACAATTACACAGGCTCTAAAACTAGCAGGATATGGGAGAATCCAATTAAAGAGCCCTACTAAAACCTGCTTGGGAAAAAACCCCACTTGCCTCATTCTCGTTTCAGCCAACATGTTTAAAGCATCTATTCTATCCTTAGGACTGGGCTGAGAACACTAGAAAATACAAGGAAACACAATGGACTCTGCTTGACCTTGAGAAACAACACCGCCTGGGGGAAAAACACAGAGAGGAGGAGAGAAGCTAGAATTCTGGCTTTGCCATTGAGTGGCCACATGCCTGGGAGTCCTAGCTTTTTCCAGTGGTAAAATGGGCTTAACATTTTACCAGGTGTCTTAAAGCAATCTGAAAATGAACTATGATAAAAGAGAAAATGCTCAGGAACTTCTAAAAAAATCTATATGTAAGATATAATCAAATTTATAGTGAATAGCAGGAAACAGAGAAGTATACAGAGTATCAAAATATAATACAGAATTATTTTTTTTTTTTTTGACAGAGATCACAAGTAGGCAGAGAGGCAGGCAGGGAGAGAGGGAGGAAGCAGGCTCCCTGCTGGGCAGAGCCCCATGTGGGGCTTGATCCCAGGACCCTGGGGTCATGACCTGAGCTGAAGGCAGAGGCTTTGACCCACTGAGCCACCCAGGCACCGCCAATACAGAATTTTTTAAAGTTAAACAACTAACACAGTTCAGTATCTGTGAGATGTTTGTAGATGTTCCAAAAAAAGAAAAGAGCCCTATGGTCAAGTAAGTATAGGGGGCACAGAGCTTAATGATTTTTCTATTATTAGGACTACCATTAACAGTAGCTAACACTTAGTTGGTCGGTCATACTGCTGAGCCCTTTTCTATGAAACATCTCATTTAACTTCATGACAACCTTATTAGATATTATTATCTCTGTTTTACACAGAGACAAACTGAGGCAGAAGACATGATATAACTTTCCCCAGGTCACACAGCTGGAGGCAGATGGAGGATACACTTAACCACAACACATACTGTTCTCTACTTTCTCCAGGTTTCTGAAATTCACTGTGAATCTCTTAGAGTGTCTTTCCTAGATTTAGGGTTTTTTTGAAGCAACATGCAGCATTTTGGGCATGGAGCAATAATGAAAGTGCATTCATTTTCAAAAGAAAACCTAAATTATTCTTCTTCCTAGGCGTAAGCTCTACTTTAGTCTAAGGTATTTCCTTCATAATCCATTTCGCCCAGGTTAGTAATCCAAGAAATCCCAACCTGAAATTACCTGCTTAGGTTATTATCATAATACAGACAAGAAATCAGCATGGACCCCGCACAGGTCCACGATATCACTTGGTTTAAATGTTTCGGCTTAGAATTTCATATTGTGTAACTGGGGGGAATATCCAGACTTAAAGGGCGAAAATGTGATCAACTATTAAACAATATATACTTCAGTTACACATGATGTCATATCCCTTGATATTCACAACATCCCATCAAATGGAGCAAATAAGAAAGAAATATTAAACTTTTGCTTTGCATTTATTGGTTTTATTATACTTTATAAGAAAAAAAATTAAATAGGCCCATTAGGCAGTTTTGTTACCAATGAGTGGATTTTCCAATATTTTCTTCATCTAGTTTATGTAGCATAGCCTGTAATGTAATCATTTTGTTTGAAAAAAAATCACAATTTTTTATAGTCAACACCATTAAGGTAAACTTAGTGTAGGAGAAAGTCAATCATAACACACAGCAAAGAGTTTTACAGAGACTTTAGTAAAGTGGATTCTCATTTCTTGATGATTACACCACTTTCTTTTTTTTTTTTTCCTGGTGCTGAACTAAAAGCCAGGGATATAAGAACAATACAACTGAAGCCCAGGCAGAAATGAAAACCAATGATCAATGACACGTAGTTAAGCAATTTGGTTATCTTTATGCTCTCTCCTCTTAAGAATCACCTAAGCAATCAAACTGAAGAAATGTCTTCTTTGTATGAGAAATATACTATGTAAAATAAAGCCCTAAAATTATTATGTTACTGCCACTCACCCTCCAAAAACAACCACTGTCAAAAACGTATTAAATCTTACAACATGCAGGGCACTTGGGTGGCTCAGTCAGTTGAGCATCCGACTCTTGATTTCAGTTCAGGTCATGACATCAAGGTGGTGGGATCGAGCCCCAGGTCGGGCTCAGACCTCAGCGGAGAGTCTGCTTGGGGATTCTCTCTCTCCCTCTCTCTCTCTGCCCCTCCCCCACTCGTGTGTGAGCACATGTACACACACTCTCTCTCAAATAAATAAAACTTTTTAAAAAAAATAAAAAGTTAAAAATCTTCCAACATGCATATTGAGCACTAGCAATGGCACGTAAATGAAATCAGGATAAATTTGATGTTAACACAGCATTCCAGGAGTTAAAAGAACTTGTGCGTGCTAATGATGTGTAAAATAATGTGGTCCTAATGAAAGGAGAACTTCTAGCCATGCTTCTTAGCTAAAAAGGTGACCAAGGCAAACAGGGAGTTACTGTTTAATGGGCATAGGTTTCAGGTTGCAAGACGAAAAGAGTTCTGGAGATTGATGGTGTTGAAGATTGATGGTGTGGAATATGCCTAAAGCCACTGAACTGCAGGCTTAAAAAAGGTGAAGATACTAAATTTTATGTTATATGTTCCTCACCATAATTAAACAAATAATAAAACATTAAAATGTAGAGAGCCTGGGTGGTGCAGTTAGTTAAGTGTCTGCCTCAGTTTTGACTCAGGTCATGATTTCAAGCCCTGCATCGGGCTCCATACTCAGCACAGAGTCTGCTTAAGACTCTCTCTTCCTCTCCCTCTACCTGTCACCCCTGCTCGCTCTCTCTAAAATAAATAAATAAACCTTTAAAAAAGCAAACAAATGAAAACATTAATGTGATTTCATGTTGTAATTTTTCCTTGGTAGGTGGGCATGTTATTTCTACATCTCTGCATCCCCTGCCCCTTTCTGTTATTATCCTATGTTTTAAAAGAAAAGATTAAAATATTAACCTCTGGGCTATTATTTCTAATAAAAATCACCTGCTGGAGTTTGGTGGGCTTATGTCCCCCCCCACCCCACTAGAATAAACCAGGACAGTAAATTCACAATAGGACAAACGGAATTTAAAACTACGAACATGCATGAGAGTTAAACATCTGGTTAAACAGAACACATGAATAGGTTAGGCATCTACAGAAATGATTTTGGATTCCATTTGAAGTCAATAAAAGGAACCCAAAGAGTTGAAGAGTTACTAGAAATCCTTCCTGTTTTATTATATTTGGCTATAAGCATAAAAGTGTTGTACAAGCAAGACTGAGGCTTTGAAAATTGCTCCCTATAGCGAACTCAAGAGAAGCAAATCAGAGCATGCTGGTTCCTTCTTCTTTCCTTTCAAAGGGCACCTGAACCCAAGAACCTTCAGAACAGGGTAAAAATTCAAGTCAGATAAGAGTAAGAAGAAGAAGACTAAGATGAAGACTAAGATGTTTTTTATGCAGTACTGGGGGCTGCTTGGGAAGGAATGCTAGTATGATCCAGGAAAGGACAAGAGTGGCTCAAACCCATCAGAGGCATTAGGCACGAAAACATTTTAAGGGCACGGCCTAAGGATCATGTAAGCAATATGCTGTTATTTAATTCTCTGAATTATCATAGTGGAAGCACTTAACTTTCAGACCAACTACTCACAGTACCCAGTCATCTATAAGAAAAAATAACTGAAATATATGAACATAAGTTCTTAAAGGACTAGATTCAGGAGAATAGACTCACATCCTGACTCTACCTGCAGAGAAGATTGAAGCCCTGAGTGGGTGAATGGGTCAGCTGACTGAGAAGAAGCTTCTAACCCTGGGAAATCTAATTCCATGCCAAGGCTGCATCTCTGTGTGGAAGATGTTCTGGGATTTTAGGATGTTACCCTTCATGGTCATGGGCAATAGGGCAATTTTTATCTATAGTCGTGTGGTTAGCAAGCACTTAAAATTCTAAGAACATTAATAACCAATTATAAATTGTTTCACAACTTTGAAGATATATATTAATATCAACATTAAAACATCTAAGGTAAAAACACAATCATAATGTGATGCAGAGTTAGTGTATATATGGAAAACAGCTCTCTGGAGGAAAGCTTTATTACTCCCTCAGGGCTTTCTTACAGAGTATGGATTTTTTAATTCCTAGTGGAATATTTTTCATACATCATTGCAGACTATTAAGTACCAGATATTACATTATGTAGTTTAAACTTTGCACTACTGTATGAGAAAGACTTCCCTGTCGAGAGAACTATTTTTTACGGTTAGCATTTTTTAATATGAAAATGAATACTCCTTTAGGGTAAGAGCACTGCTACTAGAATTTGGGAGAATTTTATAACTTAACATATTCATCAATGTGTAGAAATTCTCTCAGGGGACTCGGGTGAGGGGAGAAGGAAATACAAGAGGAAGAAGGCTTGTTAATAACTTACAGTGTCAACACAGGGCACAGCAATGGTATTTATAAGGGCTGTCTTCCACTGGGCACAGCTGTAAAAGGGCAGGGGACTAGCACAGGGTGCAAGCAAGTTTTCAAAAAAAAAAAATGGTGTGAAAGAGTGAAGGAAAAAAATACATTAAACTTCAGGCCAGTTAAAGGTACACTTGCTAATGGTGGACTATTAACTGCTCACCCAGGAGAGATGCAGACGCAGAAATATTAAAAAGGCAATATAAATGCACTTTTCCAAGCAATTCCTGAGAAAATAGATGCCTTGCAGAATTTTTGGAGTCCAAAGTGGAAATAAACTCTAAGTGCTGATGGTCATTTAAAAATCTTTGCCACGGAGAACTTGAGTACTCATATTTGGCTAAAGTGCATAGAAAGTTTAAATGAAATAGACTACTCACTTGTAGACTGTGCCTCCGTTGCCATGGCCAAGAGTGTCTCGATACCGTATGTCTTGTTCATTCATCTCCACGAGAAAGAAAGAAAAACAAAAAGGGTGTCATGCTGTGGATGGAAATGTCAAGGAAAAGCAACTCTGGGCCATAAACAACAAGCAGTCTGGGTCATTTCAAGTTCAGCTGCAAGAACGAGAAGATCAATACAACATTTGCTGTCCAATTTATAAAAGACGATACCAAGGGACAAAGTGATGGAAAGTTTAATGACAATTTGTTTGCCTGGGTCATTTCATTAAAGTTTGATAAAAGGTGTCAAAATGGAATGATATAACATAGCTCAAAAGGGTCAGGTCAGAGCTGCTGGTAAGAACACAGTCTCCAGCACTACACATACCCAATGCCAAATAGCTCTGCACATAACCAAAGTCAAACTTGGAAAGGCAACACACACAACACACATATACACACCCACGTGCAATAATCTAATGCACAATCTGTAAATAAATCAGCCCCTGAAAACTCCTCAGGTGACCCCATAGCTAACATTAAACAAACTAACTGAATAATGTTAATGACTTTCCTAAAGTAGATACAGCTTTTCTCTGGAAATAGTAAATTAGTATACAGCAGTAACCGGGTAGAAATAATAATATGCTGATGGAAAAGTGCCAAATGAGTGCACTTTCAAATGCACACACAGTCAAATATTGAAATGCATAAAGGGAAAAACATATAGGCATGTGATTCTTATAAACTAATTTTCAAAATTTAATGTTAAACAGCATCACATTTTCCCTGATTCTGTAAAAACGATTATACCACAAATACTACTCTCATTTGTATCATGAATAGGAGTCAATTATTTTAGTGCCCACAAAATAATGTTTTAGAGTTTTCAAGAACTCCCTAAATTATTTATCAAATGACTTTAAGACCAGTCAGATTATATTTGATGCATTCAGTAATTTTCTACACACTGGTCCAGTTGCTTAAAAATTAACTGCCAACTTTATTCACTAAATGGATTCAATAAAAGTGTTATTTTCCATATAGCTAAAGCCATAGTAAGCCGTGGGAGAAAAAAAATCAATTTCCAGGGAATTGCACTGCCTTGCATGGGCAGAAAATGGATGGAGTTTTTAATTCAGTATCACCTGGAAAAAAAAATAGTTTGCTTTCAGACCATTATAGTAAAGCTTTAAATATTTTGCTCTAAACATCTACCAATTGAATAAAGCAAGGCTCCATTTATCAAGGGAAATATTTTTCTTCTATACGTTTCTGAGGTTGAAGCTTCAGAGAGCTGTGATAATTAGGAGTACAGCGCAGGTAACAGAAACAGCTTCCTTTCCAAGCTGTTCTGCCAATCCCTAAAAGAATATTGACAGATTAATGTGTAAAGGCCAATTCAACCCCAATTTAATTGTAGTACAACCTGATTAATGCATTTTGCAATCAGCTAATTACTATATTTAGGGTCAGAGGCAAAACGACAGACAAGTCAGAAAAACTGGCAACTATTTTCCTCTTTGAGGGAAATTTTGTTCTTCATTACCTTTATAATACTAATGCAGAAAAACAGCCTGTATTCTAACCTACATAAAAGATGGAACATGAAGAAAACAAAAGAAAACCTCATTATACTTGACCAAATGATAAACTTTAAAACAGCATGAACAAGAGCAGTATATGAAGTAACTTGAGACGCTAAGGTGAGCAGAGCTGCTCCCGATGTACTGTGATCAGTGGGTATGAAGGATACACACACAAACTGCACTACCTATTGGCCAGTACAAATGGGCTAACTCCTTCAAAACCTTTCTTAAGGTAGTCTGAACAGCACTCTTAACAATCGCATTTGTACCATTAGCTTCCCTAATAAGCTGCACCCTTACCAGGGCCCAAAGTAAATTCCTGGAGAACAAATCTCATGGAATATATATAGGATTCAGGCTTTAGAAGGACCACACTCTGAGACTGCACCCCTCCCACCACTCTATCAGGGCCTTCCAGATAAAAGAACCAGTAGTTTCTGACATATATTGTTATTACACATTCTAATAACATACTGGGATGGACAGAGGGGCTTGCTTTTATGGAATTTTGTTGGAGGAAGAGAAGGCAAAGGAGTAGGTATGACATGTCTCTGAGCAGCTTCAACCATTAATAATCCTGACACTGTAGTTTGATTGTTTGTTTTCCTGCCTCTAATACCCAGGAGGCTGAGAAGAGAAGTGGAGCAGCCAACTAACAGCATTCCAGCCTGACCAGGAGTGGTAGGCACCCAACAGGGGACGAGCTGAGAGGCGTGCGTGCGTGTGTGTGTGTGTGTGTGTACATGTGCTACGCATTCAGTAAGCAAATTCAAGGACAAAAATTCAGAACCCCTCAGACAATAAGACTATAAGAGCCTCATAAAGATAAAAGTTGTTTTGGAGTAAAAATTCTAAAACTGTCTTACTTAAAATGACAGTATCCATAAAAAGATAAGTAAAGTGTTTCTACAATGTTTTAAAGTTTTATAGAACTCTGCCTGGCCTATTAACTGACTGATAGATATTTATTTTAAAAAATCAGATTCTTTTCCTTTTTGCTTATTTGGATTTCTTGTTTTTATATAGTATGCAAATATTATTCATGTTAAAAAAATATTTAAAAGGAAAACCATTAGAGCCAAGCTCATGAACTGATTACAAACTACCTTTTGAGAAACTCAAATCTCTGATCAAAATGGGTTACTTTAATTCATTTTAACTATGAAAATAAATCACTAACAGGATCAACTAACAGGTAATAACACTGTTGCCTCTTTAGACAAGTGTATTAGTTCAACTTGCCTAAATGAAGCACAGGAACAGTGGTCATTTTGATACAAAAGTGGGATTTATATGCCTACAGCATACAATACTTAAATATTACAGTTGGGAACAAGTATCACAAAAATCACAGAACTGTACAGTTTTTCAAGTGCATAGCCCAGTTAGGTCATAAAACTAGTCAGTAACAACTAGTCAAGGCTAGAACTCAGTCCTTCAGTATTCTCTGCTCAATGCCGTATCTTAGCAGCTGATGTCCTGGCTAAGTATGGAGGGGCATCCTCTCCATCAGGCTCACTGGCCCACAGGAAGAAAAACAATAAATGGAAGAGCACTCACAAGTTAAAAGCAATTTCACTAGCTGTGGTATTTGTTTTTTAAGAAGATAAATGTTTCAAAGATCACATAGCTCTTTATAGAGAAAAGAGCTGAAATGTTTTTATTCAATAGAGATACTGAATTATTTTTAAATATAGTGGTTTCCTTGTTTTGACTAAAAAGAGGAAATAAAAGGCAGAACACTAGGTGTGAGAGGAGAAGAAAAGCCATTAGAGTTACAATTACACGTCAACTCAAATGACCTGGTAGAAATGATGGGCACTGGGCTCTGCTTCTGCTGAAGGAAAGTCAGGGGCTGGGTAAGTAACGTGGACTAGACAGGACAACCCACGAGTGGTTTCCATGTGGGTAGGGGAGGGAGTCATGCAGTGTGGACTCCCATACACAGTCTCATTTATATTCTGGTCTTCGTATGGGATGTAAGATGAACGGTAATTATATAGTGGTGGTAATACAGCTTTTAAGCTAACTTTATAGTAGAATTCCTATTTTTCTTCCTCCGCCTGTTTTGTTTTTCTTTTTTTTTTTTTGAACACAGAAAGTTTTCCTAATGGTATCTGAAGTTCTCAAAACAGCCAACAGCAGGATCAGAATTAGTTCTAAGATCTGTGGCTTCCCAGTACATTGATACTTGATTTATCAGGAATAGGAAAATAGTGCCACCCTCTCCTACAAAATCTAAAACACAAAAGGAAGGAAAACAATTTCAGAGATGCAAAGGTCAAAGTCACTCATCCTTGGAGTAACTGTGTGCTTTTTTAATCCTTTAAATTGACCCAATGGGCCATTTCTAATCAGTTTTAAATCAAGAGCCAATGTTAAAGAGATGATACCACACTAAAACTGAAGTGGGAAAAACACATCACAAAAACACACCAGTGGGACTGATTTATAGCTCTCGGTGACACGTGCCTAAACTACCTTACGATTCAGCTTTTCTTAAGCTAGAAAAAAAGGAATCCTCCATCATTAAGCAGTAAAATGTCTCCCTTCAAAGGACTAAAAGTTAAACTTTAAAAAACTGCTTGATTTAATATAATATTAATGAAATTAATGGGAAAAATGAAATGGAATTCAAATATGGATCAAGCAAAGAAAATATTCTTTGTTTATTGTCTGCCTGTGTTAAGAAGAATCAGTACCTATCGCTTGTAAATCATTAAAATAAAAATGCTCAATTAATCCTTATTTTATATGTACAGGTCTGACAGAAACTAGTCCTATCCCAAGAACTTTGCTTCACAAATCGAAGCAAAAATGGTTTCAGAAAGCAGTCACACTCTATGAGCAGACAATTGGAGAGATTTAGTAAATCCCACTTTAGAGAACAGAGACTAATCGGAAAACACAAGCCAGTCAAATGTTTCTTATGAACTGTTGACACTATATCAATGCTGAATCAATTGGTGGCATTTACTCTGAGTGACAGAAAAGAAATAAATATTTATATCACATAACCTATATCAATGAACCCAGGCAGAAAGCTATTTCTAACCTGTCAATATTTGATTATCTTGAAGAATCATGCCCCTTTCTTTTAATGATTAATATGAATTCCTTATTAAATCTAAGTGGAGGCTAGTGGACAGGCAAATCATTATTAATGCTTGAGAGCATAAACCACTGAAATAAAAAAACTATGCTCAAGTGTTAAAGTATTGTTAAATGTGACTTACATCTTCCATACCAAATGGTGTCAGTGCTCAGCCCAGAAATTTATTGACGCCACAGCTGTGCCTGTTACCTCACTGCCGTGCAATCTCGCTCCCTCTTTAGCTCCCCTACAGCATCAAGGAACTGAGAAATTAGTACAAGGAGGAGGTATTAATTATGAGGACCTCCAAAGGCGGGTTTTTCTGGTTTGTTTGTTCTTCTGAATGAAAGGAAATATAATGAAGGCTGCTCCTTGAAAGCAAGCTGTTTAAAGTGGGGTTATCCCATCCCCAAGGGAAAGCAATAAACCATCGTTAAGTATCAAAAATCATTGTTATGACAATCTTCCACCACCAAGAACCTCATAACTGAGAACACTAAGATACTTATGGTACTAGGTCTGTTGTCAAAACATGAGGAACATTTCAGAATGCTTATTTTTTTGCACTGGAAATAAAGTGTTTTTCATCTTTGGAAGAGGAGTCTATGACAGGTTATTTTCCATTGCCTGGGCTGAACAAATGTAGTTAAAGCTTCTTAATTTACGTCAATTTTGAAATATATTTTCCAGCTGAAGAAAGCAAGTGACTCATCCATAAGTTACAATTAGTAACTAGAATGCATGCATGCTGAAGACACATAAACATCCCAGGCTCCAGATTTCTGCTTTTTGTCAGGTTTCATGTCATACTGGCTCTGAACACAGCCAGGGCACTAAGGGAACATACTTGTGGACCTCAATCCAAACAAATCCCTGGCTGCTTAAAGTCAAAAGTATCAGTAAATTTTGAGACCAGGTTTCCGTTAGCCGTAAACAGAAAATCTAATGACTAGAATTCACACATTCAGATGATGATCAGACGTCAGAACCAGATCAACTTATTTCTTCCAACTGTATTCAAGGATTGTGTGCTAAAGAAGCTGGGCTTCCAGAAGCACTACCCGCCAGTCTCCGCTGTAAGGCACGCACATCTATTAGGCCACAAAGTTACAGGTGATATTAAAGGACAAGCACGGGGACCCAGCTTTGTCTTCTTGACGGGCTCCACTACAAGTACTTGATTCATGAAATGCCAATGAGCCTCGGAGAGGTCAGCGTGTGAAGGCACTGAATAAGCATCTGAGATAATTAAGATTTCAGCCTTCGAAACATGGACGGGAAGTGAACAGCAGTTAAGAAAATCAATAAGAGTCTTTTATTTGCAGTGACACAGATGTCTCAGTCAATAGAGTCTAATAGGCAGGCTTGATCGCAATGGACAGGCGCCTGCCTCCAAGGCTATCAAAGGGCTTCCTCTATAACAAACATTAAAACGCATTTATGTTGCTATTGAAGAATCAAGGACCCCGTAGGTAGCTTAATTTGCTGGTGTATGTTTAAAAGCTATAGCTGCACTATTTCAGATGCGTCCATTTACTTGAATCAGAATTAGTGAGAATACCTGGCCTGCAGGCCCGTCTGTCCCTCTCTGCCCAGGTTAGGCCATTCAGTTTTAGGGGGCCAGCCGACTGGGCAAACCAAACCAGGGGCTTCTCAAGCCAAGGAACTTTAAATGCCAAAGGTTGGCTGTTGCTCTGTTTCCCTAAAAAGCCAGCATTCCTTTTGGGACCAAAGAAGGAGCCAAGGTAAGAAAGGAACGGTTTTTCCTCTTCTCCCCAAAGATAATGGAAGTGGCGGCCACCTCCTGACGCAGGGCCATTTCGACAACCCATAGGTTGACACACTTGTTCAGAACTGATTAACTTTTTTCAGACTGAGATGGCAGCAGGGTGTGTGCATGGTACTTCAATCTGCTAGGAGTGAGACCCATTAGCACAGTTTGAAAGACGTGCTGCAAATTGTTCTGCCAATCAAATTAAGCCACCGTAATTCATTTATGACAAGAAGGCGTTTGCGGACTCTTTATCTGTTTATGAAGTTTATGGACACAAAAACTGGACAGTAATGAGTTACTGCTATGTGGAAATCTTAATATGCAATGACACCTACCTGGCCATTGGCTAATATTTTTTTCAGTTCGGCAGAAGATTTCTTTAAGCTGGAAAAGGAAGACATGATTTTTAATGGCAAGATCTCAGACACCTTGGAACACCGCTCAGAATTCCACACTAAAACACGTCTCAGTTTCAGGTGTAGACATGGACTACCCTCTTTACAACCTTTTTCCTATACATAAAAATTTCCCCAAGTAACTGGCCTACCAGATTGGGTATTAATAAAAACTGAAACCCCAAAGCAATAACGAAGCCTCAAGTCATCATGTAGCTAGACTGCCTTGTGGATTACTTTAGTGACCCTTTCGGCCATCCGTCCTGCTACCTTTGGGTAGCCTTTCAATGGCGACTTGATGTAGAGTCTGTTGTCTGCTAAATATAGAGTACTTAGCAATGCACTCTTTGGATGTTTACAGAAACGAGAAAATAGAACTTCAAAAGATAAAATAGATAGTTTAAGTCCTGATCTTTTACAGTTGAGAGTTAATAATTCAGCTTGCTGAGAAGCAAATGTGCAGCAAAAATCAATTTTGGGACTCACTGTGGGATCTGGGACAATCCATTACTCATCCTCTCTGAATGGCTATGTAAAATGGGGGAAATATCAATGTTATAGGGTAAAAAAATTAAATATTAGCAAAAGCTCATGTATATAGTAGATACTAAATAAATTCCAGCCACCTTCTCTTTCCTTTTCTGTCCTTTAAGTGGGAGACCCAGCTTCCAGAGTCATTTAAGAAATATGAAAATAGTTCTTCTCTGGAGATATATGGCTATGTAAACACCTATGGAATGAATTTAGGAAAAGTGGCCAGGGATGCTGTGAAGTCCTTCTAGCTTTATAATCAATTATACCCAAAGATATCCACCCAGTTAGAAGAGTGGTGTACAAAACAGGCCCTCATCTCATCAATGTTCTAACTGGAAATTAAAGCTTGTTTATTCTTTATCTACTCAAACCCTCTATCCATCTACCAAATTAACTCTCTTCTCTTGTGTTAGTTATCTGTGTAGGTGCCTTTCTTCCCAACATACCCACCCCTAAGACTGGGAGGTCCCCGAGAACATGGGCCACATCTTGATCTCCTCTGTATATTCCTTTCCCATCCTTGAACGTAGCCCAGTGACTTGGCAGGTGCTAAGTGTTCAGTAAATGGTGCTCGTGGTTCTGGTTGTGATTTATTATATGGCAGTCCTAGACACACACACACACACACACACACACACACATTCATTTGATACCTTTAGTAAGTTATAATCAAGAAAGATCTCAGACTTCAAGTTTGACCGTACTTGCTATTTCAAGTTATGATTATTCTTCTTTCTAAATACTTCTTAAACTTCTGCTATAGTCAAATGCAGACTATGGAGCCTCAGTCCCTACTTTCTACAGATTTTATAAAATATGCCCTCAACCAAGGATTCTAAACTTTATTTTTTAAAAGATTTTATTTATTTGAGAAGGAAAGCAAGAGAGAGAGAGGGAGAGCATGAGTGGGGTGAGGGGCAGAGGGAGAAGCAGACTCCCCCCTGATGAGGGAACCTGACTCCAGGCTCAATCCCAGGACTCTGGGATCATGACCTGAGCTGAAGGCAGACAACTCAACAGACTGAGCCACCTAGGTGCCTCAGGATTCTAAAATTTAATAATGTCCTCCCGACTCCTAAGAATTCATGTACTAAAGTGGGAGTTAAGAATTCTGTAGAATAGGGATGCCTGGATGGCTCAGAGGATTAAGCCTCTGCCTTCGGTTCAGGTCATGATCTCAGGGTCCTGGGATCGAGTCCTGCATCGGGATCTCTGCTCAGCGGGGAGCCTGCTTCCCCACGCCCTCTCTCTGCCTGCCTCTCTGCCTACTTGTGATCTCTCTCTGTGTCAAATAAATAAATAAATAAAATCTTAAAAAAAAAAAAAGAATTCTGTAGAACAAGGGGTGCCAGGGTGACTCAGTGGGTGAACCATCTGCCTTTGGCTGAGGTCCTGATCTCAGGGTCCTGGGATCGAGCCCCACATCAGGATCCCTGTTCAGCATGGAGTCTGCTCCCTGCCCCCACCCCGCTCCTTCTCTCTCTCTCTCTCTCAAATAAATGAAATATTTTTTTAAAAATAGAATTTTATAGAATGAGACTGAAGTAGAAATACAGATCAAAAAATAAACTGACAAAATCAGTCCAGTTAAGAAAATAATAATAGCTATCATTTATTAGATGATACCTTGCGCCAGGAATTGCACTAAATGCTATTACATATTATCCTGATTTAATCCTCACAGTAACAATAGCCCTGTGGAAATAATTTATTAAGGAAACTAAGGTTCAGACCTCCTCAGTCTGTTTCTCTTATACACACACACACACACACACACAGACACACACACACACACACACACACACTTTTTTTTTCCCCTTGGAAACATTTAGACCCTTCTAATCCCACAGATAACTCCCAATTTAACAGTTAAAATTATTGTAAAAACAGAAATAACCAAACAACGCCTCGGCAAGGTTTCTCTACAGATAATCCATAATGTCATACAACTTGAAATAATAACATTTTGATTCACTGCATTTACAAAACACCTTTCATCCAAGTAACAACATGTGATTCCTTAATACAGCTTCATCAATCTTCCTAACACCGGAGGTAGAGAAATGAAAAGTTTAATCATCCTGAGTTTACAGAAAAAGAAAGCCACAATATTTAGGAAAGGCCTTGACTTGGCAGTGGGACTTGAATTCAGTAATTATGGCCTAGCAACACCATGTGGCTTAGTAAGCTCAGTTTAATAAACAATCATCCACCTAAGGCAAAAACTGATTCATGCTTTGAGAGTAACCAAGGAGAATGCGGATTTCATTCATTATGCCAATGTCTGACTACCACTTGGTCTCATTAAAAGAAAAAGTCTGGGGGCACCTGGGTGGCTCAGTCAGTTAAGCATCTGCCTTTGGTTCAGGTCATGATCCCAGGGTTCTGGGATGGAACCCCACACTGGGCTCCCTGCTCAGCGGGGAGTCTGCTTCTCCCTCTGCCCCTTACCCTGCTCATGCTCTCTCTCTTTCTCTTACCCTCTCTCTCAAATAAATAAATAAAAATCTTAAAAAAAAAAAAAAAAACGAAAGAAGGAAAAGAAAAATTCTGGTAATTTCTTTGTTCCTCAGTTTACTCAATATTTTATTTATCTGTAACGGTCACAGTGACTTGGGCCATTTGAAAATCACTTTTAAAAGCATTTTAAAATTTAAATATGATGTTATTATAACCCTGACACTTTAAGAGGGACACTGAGACATCTAAAGAAGAGGAAATGTGAGGGGACAAGAAATAATGTATTGGAGAGGCTTGCATGAGTTGGGAGAATTTAATTCAGAGACAAGACTAAGAGGGAATATAAATTTGTTCATCCACTCATTCACTCAAGCATTACTATCTCCTATGTGCCAAGCATCACACTGGGAATTGGGAATTCAGTAATGAATATGCTACAGTCACTGCCCTCAAAGAGTAGAGAATCTACCAGGGGACAGAAGTGATTGTAACACAATGTGCTAATAGCCACAGCAAAAGCAGGCATCAGGGCATTAGGGAAATTCATAGAGTAGGTACCTGGTATGGACTAGGAGGTAGGCTATCATCAGAAGATAGTAACGGCATGGTTCCTCAAAGATGACCAAGGCAGGCCAGATTGAAGATGAACAAAAAAAGAAAGAAAGCAGGGAGGGCCAGGAATAAGAGAAAACAAGATCCACAGAAGGCACCATGAATTCATCAGCAAAGCTAGAATGTCAGGTAGGAAGGGGCAGAGTGGGCAGGGGGGCCTCCATGTGAAAGGCCGTTACTCACCTGCAGCCCCACTGATTTCCAGAGCCTGAACTGCCTCAGCAGAGACGGGGCCACTGGCCAGTGGACACATTACAGCAGGACTGAGAAGAGACAGATGTAGGAACTGGTAGATGTGGCACCGAGGGAGGCCCAGGAAGCAGTGAAAGATGCCTGACAAGTCCAATGTTCTTCTCCCCCCATCCACAACCCCCCAACCAGCAGCCCTCCCTCGACTCTAGCTGGCTCTTGACGTGGCTAGGCCCTTCTCACCCTGTAGGCCTTGAGAGAATGCCTCTCTCTACCCAAGAAGTCTACCCTGACCATGCTGTCTAAATCTAAACATATCCCTGCCCAGTGTTCTCTCCCTTCAAAACCTGCTTGCTTCCCTCATAACACTAATTACCAAGTGTGATTGTCTGTATATTTGTTTGTTTGTTTGTTTCCTCTATGTCCATTAGATAGCAAGCTCTAGAGCATAAGGACCACATTTATTTCTAGTGCACAGGACAGCCCCTACTGAATAGGTGGCACTCAATAAATACTTTTGATTAGTCATCAACATGGAACACAGAACATGGCCAACCTAGGGCAGCATATTAAAGTCTATGGTAGCTTTCTTACAAAGTGCACTCCTCCCATAACAGAAGTCACTACAGGAGGAAATCACCATCACCAGCCGGGAGGCTGTTGCATCCCTAAGGAAAGATGCTGCAACAAAAGGCTAAGAACCACTAGGTCAGACAGTCTTCAAATTTCTGTCCAACCCCCAAATTTTATGAATATACACAGTAATTCTTTAAAAACTAATGCTAATTTTTAAAGCTAATTTATTCACACTGTTAGAGCTAGATCTCAGAAAACTGAAAAAAGTTATCCTTGCCCCTTCTCTGCCTGACCATTTTTTTCAACTCTATCCTGCTTTTTCTACCATGACGAAATGGGACCTAGGACACCAGAAAAAGACCTTGTTTTTCTTCAAGGCTCAGGGTGAGTCTGCCTGAATAACAACTTTTCAGAAAGCAGTGGATAAAATTAAATGCCAGGCCTTCCTTGAGCTGAGTGTAACAAGTGACCCCAGGCCAGTGCCTCCACTCTGGGGCCACGGCTCACAGGCCCAACAAGCATGAGGAGAGAAGCTGCAAAAGGCCAAGGCCAGGGCCAAGCCCTAGAATAAGAGACTATCCCTTGTACCCACAGGACAGATGAGCCTCTGGTGAATTACCAGGCTAAGCGTATTTTAAGACAGAATAAATTGCGTAAGAAGGAAGCACGCTTTAAAAGTTGCGTGCTCACAGCAGGAGAGCTGGTGAGTAGACAGACTGACACTAGAGTAAAGCAATGGAGGAAGTGCCCCTGGGGGGAAGGAGGCAGGAGAGTAAAAGGAGAGCCAGAAGGAGAGACTTTAAATTACCCTCAGGAAAGCCCCCGGCAAAAGAACCAAAACTCTGGGTTACGGAGGAGGGGGGAAGGAAGAGGAGAAACCCAAACTCCATCTCAGCCAATAAAGGACAATACTGGTTATAGCCCTAAACTGAGAAAAGTCTGGGCACAGAATAGAAGGGTGGCTGGATGCTGGCTTTTCAGTCACCACTGGGAATCCTCATATCCAGGGGATCACCTCAACGGTATCATCTTCAAGAACGGTCATGTGACGTTTACTGGCTGAATAACCGCACGGATAACTGGAAGGACCCAGAATTCTATCGACTTAAGCAGGCCACTCCTTGTACCTGAGGATGGGATCATCTGGAAGTAAGTTTTCAGGCCTGTCAGAACAACACTTTGAAAAGGCTCTCAAGTGTTCAGCATCCCATGCCAGTGTGGGGCACTGCTAGCGTGAATTAATGAAGATGATCTTCCTTCTATAAATAGCTTCGATCTTCGGTATGACCAAAGATACAAAAAGAGCAACATGACTGGTCAATCTAGATTTCACTACTTCACTCTTCCCTTGCCTCTTTCTGGTGAGGATGTCAGGGGATAATGATACTGCCAAAAGATGGAAAGCAAGAAAAAAATAATGAGCATTGCACAATTTATGAACTGGATCATCAAGGCATGAAAGGCACCAAAGTCAAAGGCACTGAATTTTCTGTGTAATTTGGAGACTGAAGGAACACCATTCCACAGACCAACATTAATAGTTTAAAATGTCTCATTCCATCTTCCTCAGAAAGGCCCTTTCTCTCTAGTCAACACACAGCTATGGTTACTCAACTAGTCAAATTTCTTTTCAGCCACTTATACATTTGCCCGGTCTTACAGAAACGAGGGATCATCCCCAGGCCTCTTCCGCACCCCCAACTCTAGATAAGCATGCTTACAGGCACACTGCACTCGCTTGCCCTCACCTATTGCTTGGGAGTGAGTCAGAGACTGCTGGGCTGTCGTGTTGAGAAGGTCCAGCCCGGGTATTCACCTACAAGGAAAGAAAGAATCTCGATCAGTCTTGTGTTCTGAGGACACAGTTCCAATTAACCTATAATTTGCCACAAATTTCTCATTTCACTATGAAGGTTAATTAGCTTGTTGCTAGATAGACCCACGGTCGGAGTCTATTCAGTATATAGGTTACAGAACCATACAACCTGTATATTACATAATACACTTTTCCTGTCATTATTCAAATACTTAGACAGCATTGAAAAAAGGGAGAGATAAATGGGAAAATTTCAATTCACGGCCCAGAATAGAATTCAATTCACTGTTTTGTTTTGTTTCATATACAAAGCAATATGTTCAAAAAAGAACATTAACAATACATCCAGAGGTTAGTGGTGAACCTCAAGTTTTCGCATCTTTCCAGTTCCAAAGCCAAACAAAACACCCTAGCATGTTTTTTATTCACTGAAAAACGAGGTCCAAATAATTAATTTTAAAATGCTTGAATCTAATACAATAGCTAGCTTTTCTTTCCAATGTTAAAGCTATAAGCAGAAATCCAGAATTCAAAAGACACAGAACAATGAAAAGACATTAAAGAGATACATGTTTCTAGCATAAATATGTCAAAAGAAGAGGTGGGTATTCTGTGTGCAAGATGCTTATGTGCTTAATTAATCACTGAAATGAAGTCTACTTTCATTCAAATAAATCACTGTGGACACCAGTACCTAGAATCATCCTGAAGAAACAGACCAACAAAAAAATTCCAAATAATAATAATAATAATAAAATGGCACCAAACCCCTTCTATCCAAATATGTACACATACTGAGCAAATATTACAGATGAATCCCCCTCCACATCCCATTTAAAAAAAAAAAAAAGGAATCGCTTGTCAGAGCTTGAGAAAGTGCAGTTTTATTTGACATTTCAATAAGTGGAACACAGCATTACAAATCCATCTAACTTTACTGAAACAATTATTGAAATTCGTACCTTCAGGCCATGTATGTTCCGTTCCCCAGGAGGCTTGCAGGCTGAAACAGTAATTGACTAAATTGTAGAACACATCAGGGCCATTTACAAATTTGCTCAAAATGAATCGTTTAAAAAGAAATGAGGGTGACACCAAAATTAGCAGAGAGAAATGATTGAAAAGTGGCTCCCAAGACCCAAAGTGGGAATTATGAACCAGGGTTTTTAACTTGCAGGAGTGAGCATTTATAAATGCAAAGAGCTTTCTGACACTACCTCATATAAATTCCAATTTCTGCTTAAAACATATAAAAATCAAGTTAACTGAGCTAAAATGATTAGATTCCTTTCATAACTCAAATTTCTGCAATCTTTCCTCAACTCTATTACATTGTATATCTGCTATCACTTAAACTACTTTAAAAATAGCTAGGGTTTTTTTGGGGGGGGTAGTAGGAGCAATCTATTAATGTCAGAAAGATGGTTAGAGATATTAAAATGGAATATTCAAGTTTGAATACCAGTTTGCACAGCAATAAGTACTCAAACTTATTAAAATACAAAGATATCACTAATTTTACTACATTTTTTGGTAAATCTTGACATCTAATATTTACGTCTAAAGATAAAACCATGCCAGGAAAAATAATATTAATTTCCTGACACCACCCTGAGTTACAGGGTAGTACTTTTCCAATTCAGCAAATGCTTCTTCATCATGTGTTAAAAATAAAAATGTGAAAAAAAAAAGTGCCCTGCCCATTTTATAGGCTGCTTCCATCTGAAAACTACAGTGCCCTACAGATTGTATGTTAAGGGACTGTCAATTGTGATTGATTGTTTGGGGAAGAATATATTTGATTTTTTTCTCCTCTCTCAGATGTACATGTATTCTTCCTCTGTTTCTGACAATAAGAAATAAAACTGTTTAATAATGAGAAGATGTGGGTAATAATTACAAGGCATATCAGTTGCTTTAATTTTGTATATTTTTAGTATACTTAAATTTATCATTATTTTCCTAGAAAATACATCTAAACCTTAACAAAGAACTCTTATTTCCCCTAAAATACATTAAAATTAGGACTCCAAATCTTCTTTCTGTAAAATGGAAATTAACTTTTTGAACAAAATCAAAGTCACATACATCTGATGCCCGGTCCTTGAGGGACCATTAATACTTCCTAAGACAACACTTCAGAGTATTTCCACTTAAGTACCCAGTACATTCATAAACTTCATTTAATAAAAAAGTGGCTAACCAAGGAATTAGACAGGCATCAACTCTTACCTCTTACCTTAACATCTGCCTCATTACTCAATTCGCTTCTCAAACCTTTATGACTGGAAATCCACACAATATTCAAAACACCCAGTAACCCCACATTTTGTAAAGTTATGGAGTCAGAAGGTACATAAAGCTAATAAATTTTCATCCTTATTAAAATGTAACATATCTCTTAACTACAGAGAGCACAGCCATGAGCTGGGAGTTACCATCCAAGGCAGATGTCTTACCTGGAATGAGGAGAACACCGATGTTCAAATAAAATCATGTTCTCCTACCTTTCTCACTTGTTCAGTCTAGAGATTCTTTTCAGCCTGAGGCCTAACCAAAGAAACTAAGGTCTGGGGGCCTCTAACCAAATAGGTATTAACCCAGGCAACCTGCCCAATATGTCTATCTATATCTTCGTTATAAATAAGTTCGCATAATCTCATTTACGTACATAAAATATAGGTAAGTAAGCCCAAAGCAAGACCATAAAAAAACTAAAAAGAGTTATACAGGAGCGCCTGGGTGGTTCAGTCAGTTGAGCACCTGACTCTTGATTTTGGCTCAGGTCATGATCTCGGGGTTGCGAGATCGAGCCCCACATCCACTAGGCTCCATGCTCAGCGGGGAGTCTGCTTCTCTCCCTCTTCCCCTGCCCCTCCCTCCACTCACACATGCAAGTGCACGCTCACGCTCGCTCTCTCCCTCTAAAATAAATAAATAAATCTTTAAAAATGAATAAATAAATAAAATAAGACTAGTTGTACCATGGCATCCAAGAAAGCAAAGAGACGGGGGCTGAGTCTCATATTTTAAAAATTTCAAGTCTGGCTTGAAAGAACTTTATTTAATAATTTATGGGAGCCTAACGGTCTGTACTAGGACTGCATGTGATGATCACATCTCATATACCATCTTCTTTTAAGTATCTTCTCCCTGTTATATACTGTTCTCTGCACTTCTACCAACCCCTCCAGACTACCCCCAAGCACACTCCATGGATATTTTCATTTAAATGCCCTTCCACTTTAAGCAAATTACGACTTAAAACAAAATTCTTACTCAAAGGGTATACTAACCACTTACAGGCTGTTGTGGACTCTGAGGTTACTTAGCCTCTCTGAACCTGCAGATTCTCATCTATACAATGGCATCAGTAATGCTTAATAGGCAGAAATGTCAGGAGAATACGAAATGATAACAGTTAAAGCAATATTAATGTCTACAGAGCATTAATAAATGGTCATTACTGCCATGAGAGGCAGCACAATGGTGTGGACAACAAGACTGTAAAGGACTGCTCACAAAATAAAAGGAAAAAAAAAAAAAAAGCCTGGAAAGATTTTTGAGAAGAGAAGTAAATCTTTTACTGGGCCAGGGGCAGGGGCGGGGGAACCACAAAGACCCACAGCATCAGAACTATAATTTTCCAGGTCATATTAGAAATTAGCATATTTTGCTACAACAAAAGAGTTATGATGTCAAGTAGGGAAACAATGAATTAAAATTTTCAGCTGGCAAAAGAAAAAATACTATTCATTATGGAGAAACAATTTTGAAACTTGCCCAAATTCTCCCATCACTGAAGATAACAAGAAATGATCTCCATCTCTTATTATTGGCCTAATGCACAGAAATGGCAACATTTGCTTTTCTACATTTGTTTTTCTCTTTTTCTATTTTAGTCTCCAGATACAAGAGAATTGGATTAATCATAATTTTTGTTTCAGACACACTATCAATGGCCCAATTTTATTTACTTACTTAGGTCTTTATTATTATTATATAAGATATATATTAGATAAGTATTCTCAGTTGCACTGCCCACCTTAATGCTGGAAAGGCACTACTCTTGAACCCAGTCCTTATTGTGGGCTAGCCAAATCAGCTGTCCTTGGAGACTTGATCAGTGTAAATAAGAGTCTACTGGTTAACTGAGCCACTCAACTTCAGAGTATTACAGGCAATAAAAGTCTAGAAGGTTTAACTGAAAAACCTATACCATGATTATTTGTACAGTATCCGTTAACAAAGGTAAGTTTAACTTTTAATGATTTCAATTAAGTTATTTCTAGAAAAGTTACAACATTTCCTTATCTGCTCCATCAGTTAGAAAATATGAATTCCAAGTGGGGCAATGTATAGTGAGGGAAAGACTTAACAGCTTAGATTACATGGTCAATTAAGTTGTTCTTTTTTTACTATTCTTCAAGTTTTGAGGGAACATTTACGTACAGTTGATCAACTGTATCTGATAACAATGCTAGTTCTGCCCACCTAAAAGGGAAAAGGAACATTATTTGACAGGTGATTCACCAAAACGTACCCTTACCAGCAAATATTTTTGGAGACTTAACAATTAAATTCCCACTTATGAAGATTCTCCATCATCTGGAAACGCCACCCCCAAAAAACCAAGCACCAAACACTCTCAATTCTCCCCTAAAGCCCTGCAGTAAATCTTTGCTTCTGTACCAGATGAACACTTTCTCCTCAACAGCAGCTTTGGCTCCCATCATGGGCCACAATTTATAAATATCCAAAATTAAAGTCATTCTTTTGCCTTGGTTTAGAAACCATGTGGACCCCCAAAGAGTGCTCTAAGCCAATGTAAGTATGTACTTCAAAAACAAAAAACAATCTAGTTAGTTTAATTTACTCTAGGAAATTAGATATTTTATCTGCCATAACTATAATATAGCCTGCAATCCCCACGATAATGAATACTTCTTTTGTTTTTTCAAATTAAGAGCTAAACATCACGTTATGTGCATTTAAACCTTTGGAAAACATAACTGTTGATGAAACAGTTTACTGAAATAATCATTGTTGATTAGAATTTGTTCAACATTACCTCTTGGAAATATCTGCAGAGGCTCTATTAACTGTCCATTTACTTGCTGTTCCATTACTGTGGAATAATACTGCAAAGAGATTATAGGAAGAGATTACTCAGTAATGTATGAATACTGGAACAGACACTTATGGGCTGTTTAATTCATAGTACTTCTGTAAATTGCTGGTATATATATATCAGCCTTGAGAATACTTTTTTCCTATTTGCACATAAAAATGATTATAATGAATAAGCAGGATTGAAAGTCCAGTATAACGTTACCCTCCACGCTGTCATTTATCTTTAAAAGTAAAAATGGTGATTAGGAATTCAGTATTTAATCTCGAGAAATATTTTGAAAATGACATGTATTAAAAATGACACAAAGCTTTTTGGTGGAAATTTCTCAGATTGCCTCTTGTTCTCTTCTCTGGAAGACACCTTGCCTTTAGCTTGGACCTATGTGCCAGGTAGCAGATCAAACATTACACATATTTGTGTATAAAATGTACAGATAATGGAAATCTAAACCATAGAGACTGTGGAACAACCAAACAAGATACGATCCATCCAAAGACGACAGGATTAATATGATAGAAAGATAGCTCAGTTTTAAGCAAACATCTTTTATGCTTTACTTTTATCAACACATTAGTATAGAGCAAATGTCATTTTAAAATTCTGGACACATGGGGCACCTGGGTGGCTCAGTGGGTTAAAGCCTCTGCCTTCGGCTCAGGTCATGATCCCAGGGTCCTGGGATAGAGCCCTCCATCGGGCTCTCTGCTCAGCAGGGAGCCTGCTTCCTCCTCTCTTTCTGCCTGCCTCTCTGCCTACTTGTGACCTCTGTTTGTCAAATAAATAAATTTTTAAAATCTTGAAAAAAAAAAGATAAAATAAAATGCTGGACACAAAAAATTAGTTCCAAATGAAAAGGCTTTTATACTCCTTCATAAACACAAATTCATTCAGCAGGTTGTATTATGGCCTGACACCCATTTCTCCTTAATAGCCTAAGTTAATACATCTAAGTGGTGACCATATGTCCACCTAACTTGGAGAAGGATTTTGTGCCCTCACTTCTTTTAACACTTGACAAACAAAGTGATGCTCTTGGTGGAAAAACATCAACGCTGAAAACCACCAATGTTGTGTTTTGAGGCGTTATAACACACAGTGGAAACTCTCCTTTAATTCTTGCTGTTTTCTATATTTAACACACACACATATTATGGAACTGCCACCTTTTTGGAAATTCTTCCTTGATAATCATTTTTGCTGACACTCCAAAAAAGTCATTTTTAGAAAAGATGCAGACAGACATCTTCCTAAGGCTTTTATGCATATTAAAATTATTGCAAAATCATGGGTTTGTTTGTTTTTAGAAATAAAGGAAAGCCATGTAATTCTACATCATCTTGGGAATCAAAAGTTAACGATCTAAGGCTCTTTATCCTAAAAACAAATCAAGTGGATTTTTGATAGTTATGGATGGATGCAAGTGTACCCCGCTCTCCAAGGGCCTGCAAACTGTAAAGGAAACTGATCCTTTCCTTCTGTGGATGTAGAAGCTTATATACATACAGCATAAACACATGTGACACAAACTCTGGAGCACATACTAAGCCAAATGTCTTTCAGGAGACTATATTCCTTAAAACCACAGAAATATACCGCTCGCCATTACTCAAACAGTGATGACAAGTAAATGAAATATCCATCATGTAGGCTGTCAAGCTTTTGGGACAGCAATAACTGTTAACAAGTAGTCTGGAAAAATTGTCCGAAAATGACTTGTCCTCGGCACACAAGTATTTGAGGTTTCCGTGGAAAATTAAGATGCCAGTGGCTATTTGGAACATTGCTCAGGTATTCTTTTTAATGGGAAATTTGCCGGTTATTGATCCACAGCATGTACCCCCTCGGTTCTGGAAGGCTGCAAGCAACTTTCCAATCAGTGGCTGTCAAAAAAATTACTGCCTTTTTATACCGATACAAGACAACAGCAGTGGTGGTGTTCTCCTATAGTTAATGCTTTTCTTTAATTAACTGCTATGTACAGTAGATTAGTCATTTCAGTTACTACTTCTCTGCAGTCCTAGAAACCAAAACAAATAAAATATCCTTATGCTTTATCTAACAGATTAATTATAGAGTTGTCTGAAACTGGTGCTTGGGGTCAAGTTTGAAAACAAATAACCGCAAATGTAAAGGGTCAGAACAGGTGCAATGCATTTTTTTTCTACTATAAAACCTTGCATGCATGAAATTGACCTGTTTTCCAACTTTATTTATTTACCTCACTAAATAAATAAATAAATAAATATTTTTCCCTTTCATTTCAGATCTGTGCCAAATCAACTGGCAAACTATATATGCTTTTATAAACATTGTACACATTTTTTTTAGCCATCTATAACTGGCTCTTTATGCTACCATTAACATGGTCACAGTAATGATATTAAGTGTGCCACTTGCCAGTATTTCTAAAGCAAGTAGTTAGCATTTGTTTTTTGCTTTCTCCAATTCTTCCAAATCCAAGGGACATTTTTTTTTCCTGCTGAAATACTGGGCTTGATCTTTCTGTATTAGCAGAGAATCTTGTGGTAAAGTAATTCTTCATCAGAAACACACTGCAAAGGGTGGTAATTAATAAGCCACGGCTTGGGCCCACTCTAGGCAGGTGACTCAGGAGCAGGTCCTGTGAGGGCTGGCGGGCAAGGACAAGACCCAGGAGCTCGGGCTGCCGCATATGTAGCATTCTCTGAGGAATAAGGATACAGCGCAGGGCCACAGGTCTTTCCTGGCACAGAGCAGTCCTGACAGGCCATAGGCCTGTGTCACCAGTGGACACAAGCAAGGGACTTGGGGAGTTAGAGGACCCCAGAGTGAGAGCCTGAGGACTGGCCATTCCCCAGCACACCAGCTCAGTGAGGAAACACTGGCTGTCCCTTGGGTTACTCCTGTGAAATGAAGATGCTACAGAGCCAGAAGAGCACCAGGAGACTCACGGGAGGGACAGGAGCTCACCTCAGAGCCACGGAGCAAGCTGCTTCTAGACCCAGGTAGTTTCTCAGTGTTTTCAGAAATTCTCCCTTTAGGGCTCACTTCGGCAGCACGTGTACTAGAAATTCTCCCTTTAGACAGAGCCTTTCCAATTTTGTTCTAAATAGTGATCAAATAAGCAACAGTGACTTTCACTAGCCCAAAACAAACTGAAGAAAATAAACAAACAAAAACCTCAATCCTGTATGCCAAGACACTTTACATGACTTGCACAGAAAAGCGACAAAGTGACATGATAACATTAATGGGGCCATAATCTGAAGCTATCCAAACGACTGCCTGAACGCAATCTCTATGACCCTATCCCAGCTTTTATTATCCCGAACACGGAGCCCTGCACACAGTAGGTGTTCAATAACTATTTCCTGACTGAGACGGGGCCTACTTCTGATTCTGCCACCTATTACATAGCCATTGACCCTCGCCAAGCCCCCACCTCCTCCAAATGAAAGGGAAGTGAGCTAGTCTGTTACACAGGGTTGCCATGAAATCTACCCGCAGCAGCAGTGTTTGGGAAGGCACTTTGTAAACTGCAATGCCTTACTGGTGGTTGAGAAATTAAAAAGTGAGCCTCCTACTGCTAAAACAACAGCATTTTCTGAATGGAAGTCTTCCCACATTTCATAAAAATACAAAAATAGATACAAAAAGCACAAACTATCGTGCTCACACTGAATACATAAGCAGCAGTTACAAAATGTGTTTTCCGCTGGTATTCCTGGCAGAATCCGTTACACGGAGTAATTGCAGCAATAATCAATAAGCTAACTGAGTAAAAGATTAATCAGTTTTGTGATTGCTAATGGAATCTCCAGTACCAGACTCAGATTAGTTTCAGAGTCCCTCTGAGATGTTCTTCAAAATCCTTAAACAATTTTAATAAGGATGTGACAAAGTTTAGCACAGTTATCCAAAAATCTAATTAATTTGAAACAGAGGGCCAGATTCAACGAGAGGATAGCAAGTACAATTCTTGGTTTGTTTTGTTTTCAAGATTATCAAACAGTGTTCCTATTTGTTATGAACCTAATTCTAACAGCACAATTCAATCAATAATTACAACATTTTTTTCTTCATGGAAATGTGCCACATAAAAGACTCGAGTTCTAAAACAGCACAGTTTAATTTTACAAGGTGCAAATTCTCTGTTAAAAGAGAGTGAAATGAGAGATGGAGACACACACACACACACACACATATGGCTACTTATTGACCATCTACTGTGTACTCGTTTCACTAGAAGCTATTTATTGCTTATTCATTTAATTTCTCGCAACCCTATCCTGTTCTGTGAGGGTAATTCACAGATGAAGCCAACAGTTTATCAGTGAATCCCCCCCGGCCAAAAAATACTTTCATTCTAGACCATAACATAAAATGTATGTTTACTGTTTAAGAGTCAAAAGGTAAGTTATCTCTTATTTCTCAGACCTCAAAACATTTACATAAACCAGGCTACTGGACAGCCTGCTGAGCTGGTGGGAGCGTGGCTTCTTCAGTCATACCCATATGGGTCAGGCCACGTCGACAATCATTCACAGACTAGGATGCATGGCACCGCACTGATGGGTGACCTCTCCCTCCTTCTTCGGCACCCAGCTCTGGTTTTCCTCCTCCCTATCTGACCACTCTAAGCAGTTTCCTGTAAGCGGTTCTTTCCCCACCCCTCCTTTAAATGTTGGAGCTCCCCATGGTTTTTCATCAACCTTCTCTTCTTATTTTATACTCTCCTTGAGTTAACTTCAGCCACTCCAAAGGTTTCAATTACCAGAGGAGTCATTGAGACTAATTAGGAGCTGATGAATCACAAATCTTTATTTCCAGCCCAGATTTCTCTCCTAAGATTCGGAACGTACCCAACTGGTTGTCCAGAGGCCCCTCAAATTCAACAAGTCTCTACCTCTCACACCTCTCCCTCATGCCCTAGACCCATCTTCCACCACCCAGGCTCACTGTCTCAGGGAATGACATCACAATGACCTAGTTTCCCAAGCCAGAAAGCTGGAAGGAAGCCAAACCCCCTCTCTTTCCTTCTTTCCCACACTCAATCAATCATCAGTTTTATTAACTCTACATCTTTCCAGCTTCTCAGTTCCTTCAAGTGAGGGCCCTCCATGATCTAGTCTACCTTCCTTCCCAACCTCATCACATACCCTCTCCTGCCTCCCTGTCTATGCCACACTGAATCACAGGGAGCACCTCCTGAATGCACCAGTCGTCCTTATAAAAGAGCTCAGACATACTCTTCTCTCTGCCCAAAACATCCTTCCCAGTCCCTTTGACCTACCTTATTCCATTTAGACACTACGCTCTTTAGGAAGCCTTCTGTGTCTCCAAAGCTTCACCAGGAGCTCCTTCTTATGCTCACAGAGCACCTAATGTTTAAGCATATTATAGCATTTATCACTCTGCTTGGTAATTATGAGTTTTCATATCCTCCCACACTGCACACTGATGGCTTCTTTGTTCATCTCCCTGAGTAGACCATGGGCTCCTTGAAAGAACGAACTATATGTTCACTGTGCCTGTGCCAACCAGCATAGCACTTGGCTATCCCATAAATATTTACTGTATAAAACTGCTGTACCAATAACTGAGCACATCAGTGCGTGAGTGATCTCAGGTCCTAATTCTACATTTACTAGCTCTATGACCTTGAGAAAGGTATGCAATTTGCGCCTCAGTAGTCTCTGCTATAAAAATGAAGAATATAGGGACACCTGGGTGGCTCAGTGGGTTAACTGTCTGACTCTTGATCTCAGCTCAGGTCTTGATCTCAGGGTTGTGAGTTCAAGCCCTACCCTGGGCTCCACACTGGCCATGGAGCTTACTTTAAAAAAAATGGGGAAAATACCTGCCTTGCTCACCTCATAAAGGTATTAAAAAGATCAAAATCAAAGGAGCTGGTATATGGAAAATCTTCCATAAAGTACTTGAAAAAAAAAAA